>ML278929.1:0-15589 GCA_005239495.1 Nicotiana undulata
GCTGCACACGCATAACGAGGTGAGACTAACGGAGACTCTCAGAGCCTCGGAACACAGATAAGGTTTAAATTACATAAGATGACCTTTTGGGTCATCACAACAGCATTCCAACTGGTTGGTAGGATTCTTCCGTCAATAGCTTCGAGCTCATAAGCGCCCCTTTCCAGCAATGCCACGGACTTTGTAAGGTCCCTCCCAATTTAGATTTAACTTTCTTGCACCAGCTTCATTCGTTGATTGGAAGAATTTTTTGAGGACGAAATCCCCAATTTTAAAATATCTGAGGTGAGCTTTTCTGTTGTAGTATCGCTCTATAATTTGTTTTTGGGCTGCCATTCGTATTAATGCAGCTTCTCTTCTTTGTTCGAGCAAGTCCAGATTTGTCCTCAACTCGTCGTTGTTTGATTCTTCCATTTTTGTTGTGAACCTTAAGCTTGGTTCGCCAATTTCCACGGGTATTAAAGCTTATGCACTGTAAACAAGCGCGAATGGAGTTTCTCCTATAGCTGTTTTTGCGGTAGTCCTGTAAGCCCATAATACCACTGGTAGTTCGTCTGGCCAGTTTCCCTTGGATTTTTTCAATCGTTTCTTCAGGTTGCTAACGATGACTTTGTTGGTTGACTCGGCTTGTCCATTAGCCACGGGGTGATATGGTGATGAAGTGATTCTTTTAATTTGCCAGCTTTCGAAGAATTCTGTGAGGGCCGTTATCACATGCGATTTCCTTTGGTATTCCAAAGCAGCATATTATATTTCGCCATATGAATCTCTTCACTTCTTTATCTCGCACCTGTTTGAAAGCTTCTGCCTCCACCCACTTTGTGAAATAATCAGTTAACACGAGTAAGAACCGTACCTTTCCTTTAGCTGGGGGAAGGGGCCCCACTATGTCCATACCCCATTTCATGAATGGCCATGGTGACATTACTAGGTAAAGTAGCTCTGCTGGTCGATGCATGTTGTTAGCAAATCGTTGACATTTGTCGCACTTAGCCACGAAACTCATGGCCTCTTCTTCCATCTTGGGCCAATAATACCCTGCTCTGATTAGGGTTTTAACTAAGGATCTTGCTCCTGAATGGTTTCCGCAATGTCCTTCGTGCACCTCCTTCATAACGACCTCTGTTTGATTGGGTCCGAGGCATTTAGCTAAGGGACCCCCAAACATTTTACGATATAATGTGTCGCGAATGAGGAAGTACCGAGCAACTTTTCGGCGAAGCGCTTGAGCTGCTTTCTTGTCCTCGTGTACGATGCCATTCTGCAAAAAGTTTAAAATTTCGTTTCTCCAATCACAGGTTAAGTGGTTAAATGTTACCTCATTTTTATCCTGATCGATTGTTGAATGAAATAGGTGTATGACAATTGCATTGTCTTTATTCGTCACTTCCGCAACTGCTGCGAGGTTAGCTAATGCATCCGCTTCTGCATTTTCTTCCCTGGGTATTTGCATAACTTTCCACGACTGGAATTGTCTTACCAGATCTCATGCCTTTTCCAAGTATTGTTGCATTCGAGCCTCTCTAGCGGTGTAAGTCCCCTGCATCTGGTTCACCACTAGTTGAGAGTCACTTTTGATCACGATTTGCTCGATTGAGAGCTCCCGTGCCAATTTAAGTCCTGCAATGATAGCTTCGTACTCTGCTTCATTGTTAGTTATGGGATAACATTTAATAGCTTGTCGTATCTTTTCACCCGTAGGTGATATTAGAACAATTCCCAAACCAGCTCCTTTCACATTAGAGGAGCCGTCAGTAAATAGGGTCCATATTCCTGGATTAGCCCCATTAAAGAGTTGTAACTCTTTTTCCACTTCAGGGATTATGCTAGTATTAAAATCAGTGACGAAATCAGCTAAAATTTGAGACTTTATTGCAGTCCTAGGCTGATATATTATGTCATGCTCGCTTAATTATATTTCCCATTTAGCTAATCTTCTTGATAGTTCTTGTTTATGCAGAATATTTCTCAACGGGTATGAAGTCACAACAGTGATTGGATGACATTGAAAATATGGCCTTAATTTTCTAGGTGCCATGATTAGAGTTAATGCTAATTTTTCTAGATGTGGGTATCTAGTTTCAGCATCTAATAGAGACTTGCTTACATAGTAAATTGGAGATTATTTACCTTTGTCTTCTCTTACCAGTAATGCACTTATGGCGATTTCTACAACGGCGAGATAGACATATAGCCTTTCCCCCTCTTTTGTCTTAGATAGCAACGGAGGTTTTGATAGATATGCCTTCAGATCCTTGAGAGCCTGTTGACATTCCTCAGTCCATTCGAACTGATCCTGCTTTTTAAGAACTGAAAAGAATTTAAAACTCTTCTCCGAAGACCTGGAAATAAATCTTCCTAGAGCTGCAATTCTTCTTGTTAGTCGTTGAACCTCTTTTTTGCTCGTAAGTACATTAGGTATCTCATCAATAGCTTTAATTTGAGCAGGATTTACCTCTATTCCTCTATTTGATACAAGAAAACCCAAAAACTTACCCGATTCTACGCCAAAGGCGCATTTTTCCGGATTTAATTTCATGTTATACCTGCACAGGATTTTGAAGGTAATTGAAAGATGTTGAAAGTGATCTTTCGATTGCGTTGATTTTACCAGCATGTCATCAATGTACACCTCCATCGTTTTTCCCAGATGTTCTTGGTCACCATCATTTGATATGTGGCTCCAGCATTTTTCAGGCCAAAAGGCATGACCTTGTAACAGTAAGTCCCCCTATTTGTAATAAAGGAAGTTTTTTCCTCATCTGAGGGATCCATTTTAATCTGATTATAACCAGAATACGCATCTAGAAAGCTTAATAATTCATGACCCGCAGTGGCATCAATCATTTGATCTATGTGGGGTAATGGAAATGAATCTTTAGGGCATGCTTTATTTAAGTCAGTATAGTCTACGCATACCCTCCATTTGCCATTCGGTTTGGGCACCACTACGGTATTTGCTAACCAATTAGGATATTTTACCTCACATATCGAACCAATTTTCAAGAGTTTTTGTACCTCTTCGTCGATCACTTGGTTCTTGAATGGTCTTTGCTTTCTTTTCTTTTGCTTGACAGGCACGAAGGATGTATCTTCATTTCATTTATGAGTCATCACTTTCGGAGGAATACCTGTCATATTTGAGAGGGACCAAGGAAAGCAATCTGTGTTAGCCTTTAAATATTCAATTAACTTACTTTTCTGCTGGGGTTTAGACTCATGCCTATGTGGACTTTTTGTTCGGGCTTTAGCTCAAATAGTGGAATAGCTTCGAGTTCCTCCGTAGTCATTTTGATATGCTCGTCCTCTTCTGGGTCCTGAATGACATTAGGTCTGGAATCCATGTCCGCATATTTTGATACTTCTTTCGAGGTGACTTGGTTGACCTTCTCGTGATTACCTTCTTCCGTACCTATTTGAACAACAGTTTCTCTTGTGCCTGTTTGAACAACAGTTGTTTCCTTACCTGTTTGAACAACAGTTGTTTCCATACCTGTTTGAATGAACTTTTCATCTTTTGATTTCTCCACTTCTTCATTTTTGTTAGAGTATACTACGGAATTTATATTCCTTGAGGTTTGTTGATCACCTCGAATCTGTTGAATTCCCCATTCGGAAGGGAACTTATTACCTGATGTAAGGTAGATGGAACAACTTTCATGTCATGGATCCATGGTCTCCCCATGATTACGTTATAGTCCATGTCAGTATCAATGACTTGGAATCTAGTATTTTTTATTACTCCTTCTGCATAGGTGCTAAGCTCAATTTCCCCTTTTGTTATGACCGTAGAGTTGTCAAAACCAGATAAGGCTCGAGCTTTTGGGATTACTTGGTCCCCCATTAGCATTTCTTTTGGGGGAGGCTCGACCTGGATCAATCAACACTCTTTGTACGTTAGTGTCATGTATAAGTAGGGATATTACCAGTGCGTCGTTATGTGGAAGCATTAATCCGTTGATATTTGCATCGTCGAATGATATATTGTCTGCTTCCAAGTCTTCACAAATTCGCTTCCCGTGTGTAATTGTGAACTTTGTGGTTTTTTTGCAGATTACTCCGTTCACCTCCTCACCTCCATGTATCACGTTGACCGTTCGTTTTGGAGATGGTTGTTTTGGGGGCTCCTGCCTGTTCTTCATATATGTCTGCCTACTTTTTTCATGAAACAATTCTGTTAGATAGCCATGTTTTAATAATTGTTCTACCTCACCTTGCAAAAATCTGCAATCTGAGGTTCTATGTCCATGATCGTTATGGAATTCACACCAGAAGTCTGGATTCCTTCTATTTGGGTTTGACCTCATTTCTTTGGGCCATCAGACTTTATCACCCATATTTCTCAGTACTGTGATTAGTTCAGAAGTACTTACATTAAAGTTGTGGTCTCCAAGTCTTGTACTACCTCTGCTTCGTTCACCGCGATCCTTTCTGGATCTTGATGAGGATGAGCCCGTATCTCTACTTGATGGTCTATATTCTGACCAGGCGTTTTCAAACCTAGGACGATTTTCTCGTCCCGAAGGTCCCATATAAGGGTCGTACCTATTTTTACCTATCCTTTTTTCTGGCTCGGAGCGTCTGGAGCTGGTTCAATAGTCAGCTTTTGATTGAGCAATCGTGTCTTCTTCTATTCGTAGCTTAGTACTATATCTGTTATAGACGTCGTTCCATGTTGTGGCTGGAATTCCCTCAAGCTTTCCTTAAGTCTCCTCGTGGCTTCGGAACTCTAATCATTTAAATTTCTTGCAAATGACATGACTGCCCAATTGTCAGGTACCCTTGGTAGCAGCATTCTTTCTCGTTGAAACTTGTCTACAAAATCACGAAGCAACTCCGCGTCTCCTTGTTTTATTTTGAATATGTCTTCTATTCTTTTTTCGATTTTTTGCGCACCGAAATGCGCTTTTATAAAAGAATCTGCAAGCTCAGTAAAAGATTCAATAGAATTTTCGGGTAAAAGGGAATACCATGTTAGTGCTCCTTTGGTGAGTGTTTCTCTGAACTTCTTGACTAGGACCGACTCATTTCTTGTTTAGTCAGGTCGTTGCCTTTTACTACGATGGTAAAAGCAGTTACATGATCACGAGGATCGGTTGTCCCGTCATACTTGGGAATATCGAGCATTTTGAATTTCTTGGGGATAGGCAAGGGTGCTGCACTTGGCTTCCAAAGTTGTTGAGAATATCTATCAATATCAATGCCTTTAATGACAGGTGGTACTCCAGGGATTTGCTCAATCCGATCATTTTGTTTCTTCACCTGTTTCTGTAAGGTTAGTAATAAAGATTGTAATTCTAGGTTATTGGACATACCTGGTCTCGCTTCAAGGGACTCGTTTAGAGCACCTCCGCTTCCTGAGTTTTCTAACCCAGATTGTGGATTTTCCATAGTTACAATGTTGTTAGGAGGTGGCGCAGTTGATGCAGCTGGTAATCCTCTCATGAAAGCTTGTAAAGCTTGAGTCACGTGTTCACCAACCATTTTCTTCACCTGATCTTGTTCTCATGTTTGTTCATTTGCGTTGTTATTATTGTTTTCAGCCGTGGATCTATCTGGGGAATGCTCCCTTGAGCCCCGTGGGGTTCTTGAAGGTGATGGAACTGGAGTTCCAATTCTCTGTTGATTATTGTCGTTAGCGTTTGACATAATTCAGAGAATGTAGTTTGAAAGTAAACAGAGACTATCAGATTCCCGGTAATGGAACACATTTGTTTAACCAAAGAATTGGATTCTTTGCCAAAGTTATTTTAGGAAGAACACGGGTTTCTGATAACCAGAGAATAAGCTAATAATTGCAAGTAAATTTGTAATAGGAAAGCAGTAAGATGCACAAAAAGTAAGTGTATTGCAGTAGTAGTTCGAATGTGTCCTTACAAGTTATATTTTACTCCCTTATATAGGGAATTTCTTAATATAACGTCTGCCCTTTTCAGTATTTGAGCATTAATGACGAATATTGGCATTAATGTAACGTTACAATAATTAACCGTAACTGTTGCGTGAAGGTTATGAACGTTTGGCTCATTAATTCAAGATCTCTGAATCCGCCCTTTATTCTGCCTGGATTCATCCTGCCCGTGCCTCTTCATCTCCTTAATTAGGTTAATATCCTCGTACCTGATTCTTCTGTGGGTATACTATTCCGTGCCTCTTTGCCTCGTACTTCTCCATGAAGTTTCGTCCAATTGTCATGTTTTCATTGTTCCACGTAGTTTGCTGAGTCATCACAGTTATTACACGTGTGAAGCTCTTTTTTACCAATACATTTACCTTAAACGAAAAACAAATAATAGAAATTATACCATATCTTAGTGGTAATCGACTTAATGTATGCATATTATAGTATAACTCACCTCACATTTTGCTCATGTCTCGTAGATTTGAGATGTTTAATATGATGATTTGTACTAAATAATGGTATTTCTATGTGTAAGAATCATTCGGATGCAATTTGGGACGAAACGGCGCGAATTGGAGCAAAATAGGAGCAAAAAGGCAAAAGTCAAATTTTGAGGGCCACAGCCAGCGTGGGGCGCTGGCTGTGGCGCAATTTTCAGATTGTGATTTGTTTTAGTGCCAGGGCCAGCTCCCCACGCTGCCCTGGACACTCGGGATGTGAAGGTTACCTATTTCGACTAGGACTCAGGTAGTTTGACTCCAAGACACCCCCAATTCGTATAAAAGCACCCTAAACCTATTATGAAGAGGGAGAACGTGATTTGGAGAGGAAAAAGAAAGAACAAAACACTTGGGAGAACGGATTTGATCGATTCTTCCATCTCTTGTTTAGTACTCATTGATTTTATGTTTGAAAACTTTATTTTTGATGATTGTATGAACATGAGTGGCTAAGAACCCTAGTATTCTAGGGTCATGGGTGAAACATGAATGTTATGTTTGAAGTTTAAATTAACGAAGTTGATTTTATCATATTGGGTTATTTATTTAATTATGTTCTTAATTATTTTACTGAGTAGCTAACAGTGAAATATTATCTACGAATCTAGAGTTGAACTCGAAAGGTGGAATTCTAGATTGCAATATAGAATTAAATAGAGAAGGTTCTTGAACCCGGGCATCGGGGAATGGATTCGCAATTAGGATAGACATATACCTATTTGCCTTACTTGGTTGAAATACAGGAATTTTAAATGCATTCTTGTTAATCTTAATTCTATAGACATATAGGCATTAAGTTAACTTGAATAGGAGAATAAGAACTCGATAGATTCTTATGAGTAATATCAACCCTTTCAATCAACAATCCAGATAAATCAATTAGTCATTTTAAGCCAAGAACATAACACGATTGTTAGCTAGCCCGTGACCCTGGAATATCTTCTCCTACTGATTGTTATTCGAAATTGCTATTTGTTTTGATTGATTTTCTAGTTAATTCATTACTTGGTATTCTTAGGTAGTAACTTAGTTAATTATATATTTTGTGAAAAATATCTTGAATCGATAAGTTAATTGAGTTGAATCCGTCAAAAGTTAATCATAAGTCTTCATAGGACGATACTCTACTCACTACTCTATTACTTGATGACCACGTATACTTGCGTGAGTGTGTTTGGTCGCAACAAGTTTTTGGCACCTTTACTGGGGACATAGAAGTTAGCTATTTGACTGAGTTAAATTCTTATTAATTATTTGTTCAAGTTTTAATTTTCAGTTTGCCTTGTTTGTGTTAACACAGGCTCTTCTCTTGAATGTGGATGAGTAGAAGCGCAAACAACCTCCTTCCTCTGGATCCAGAAATTGAACGCACACTGCATAGAGTAAGGAGGGAAGTCGAAGCTAGAACGAGATTAAAAAGAGATTTGGACATCGTAGTTCAACCACAGCCAATAGAGATGGCAGGTAATGAGGAGCGTCCGGTGATAGAAGCAGCAAGGCCCAATCTTGCTAATATGACTCAGGCTATTGTGAAGCCTGATATCACGGGGAATTTCGAACTCAAACAGTACATGGTACAACTGATTCAGTCCACAGGGCAGTATGTGGGTCTATTTCATGAAGACCCGCAGAGGCATATTCAGAACTTCTTGGAAATTACGGACACTTACAACTATCCAAACGTTTTCAAGGACTATGTCAAGCTGACATTATTTCCCTATTCACTGTTGGGGGAAGCTAAGGAGTGGTTGCAAAAGGAGCCCTCAAACTCAATCCGCACTTGGGATGATTTAGCAAGGAAATTCTTAATCAAGTTTTTCCCTACTAAAAAGACAAAATCGCTGAGGAGCCAAATTCTTGGGTTCCAACAACGGGATGGCGAGACACTTCGTCAAGCTTGGGAAAGATACAAGAAGCTACTCAGGGACTACCCACATCATTGTCAGACTGATGAGGTATTGGGGCACACTTTTGTTGATGGGCTAGATGAGGAATCAAAGATGAATCTTGACTCAGCTTGTGGGGGTAGTTGCATGGCCAGGCCGTACAGTGAAATTCAACTCTTGCTCAATAACTTCACTGCTAATGATCATAATTGGCAAGGAGATGGGGACGCAAGAAGAGCAATTAAACAGAAGGCAGCCTGGGTGATTGATCTTGATGAGTTCTCAGCCATGATAGCAGATGTCACGACCTGAAAATACGTAATGACATAGTAAAGATAACAGCATCGCATTATCCCAAAATCGGGGTGTCACAACCTCACGGACTATCTAAACTGGGTGCTAAATACAGAGTCTGAAAAGAAATATATAATTATCTTGAAACTAGGAGAAAAAGTAAGACAATTAGGATTCCAAATGCAGGAGAGACACCAAGGCCCACGAACGCCAGCGGTATACCTTGAAGCTCTGGGTGGACTGAAGGTGACTCCCTCAATGCGGTCCACTGGGTCCGGATGCGGGATCTGCACAACATTAAGAAGTGCAGTGTAGCATCAGTACAACCGACCCCATGTACTGAGTAAGTGCCGAGCCTAACCTCGGCCGAAGTAGTGACGAGGCTAGACTTGACAATAACGATAACCTGTCCTATTCTACGGCAGGTAACAGGGATAATACAAGGCAAGAGATAAGCAGACAAGTAAGGGATACGGGAGCAGTAAAGGGGAACAAGTGAAATGAAGCAGTCAAATTGACAGATAGAAGTAAGCAAAGGAGGAAATATAACGCAATAGCCAACGAAACAAGTATTAGTACCAGAAATGTAAATAATGGCACGACATCACCCTTCGTGATTTTACTCTCTTCCTCACAATGCAATGTAATCAAGTATCATGGCACGGCATCACCCTTCGTGCTTTACACTCTTCCTCACTATGCAATTTAATCAAATGTCATGGCACGGCATCACCCTTCGTGTTTTTACTCTCTTCCTCACAATGAAATGTACAATGTATCATGGCACGGCATTAACCTTTGTGCTTATAATCAATAAAAGTCATGGCACGGCATAACATTCGTGCTTATAATCAATATGAATCATGGCACGGCATCACCCTTCGTGCTTTACACTCTTCCTCACTATGCAATGTAATCAGATATCATGGCACGGCATCACCCTTCGTGTTTTACACTCTTCCTCACCAAACAATAACAGATATAATGGCAAGGAGTACAGCATAGTGGAAGTTGACAGTTAAAAACACCCGGCAAGGTGAAAAACATCAATTAATAACTCAATAAATGCCCGGCAAGGGTCTCATCTATAACCAATCACTTCAATCGTATACTCTACACTTGGATTATCAATCGTATCAACACTTCTNTTTATAATCCGACTCCAAAATAACGATATCTAGGCATAATTTATTCAATAACATCAATAAAAACTCAATAACACAATCCCATAGCCTAGATATTCAATTTCTAGCATTCTTCCAAAAATACCAAAATTTGACCTCGTGCCCGCTTGGTCTAAACACGAGGCTCGGACCAAAACCCGATCACCCATAACCCCACGAGTTCAAATATATGATTTGTTTTAAGATCCGACCCCAAATTGAGGTTGAATCACCCAAAATCCCATAAGTCCTAACTCTACCCAAAACCCTTAATTTCTACTTGATTTTTATGATTTTAGGCCTAGATTTCTAGTGATTATGGAAGTAAAAATGGGAGAAATCGATGTTAGGAAGCTTACCCAAGAGGCTGTGGAGGAAGAATTGGTTTAAGGCTCGTCAATGGGGGTTGAGGATGGAGGAGAAGACTGAAATTTAGAAATTCCCGTATTGAATTCTGTTGTGGGGTTAAAATTATAGCTGGGGAAATTAACTCTATGTGATCGCGGAAAAGGGAGTGTGATCGCATAGAGTCAGGGATCCTGTGAAATGCGATCGCAGGAAAAAGGCTGCGACCGTAGTGAAGCCTGGACCTATACTACTGCGATCGCGGACAAGGGCAGTGCGATCCCAATGAGTAACTACCCAGCCCCCACCCTATCACACCTACACACTATACGATCGCGGACAACTCTATGCGATCGCATAGAGTAAACTTTTCCCCTACCAACCTAATGTTGTGCGATCGCGGAGATGCATATGCGATCACACTGAAGAAAAGGCCTGACACCAGAAACAGAAGAAACACCAGATGTTTCATGACTTTTCACACCCCGTTAGCTACCCGAAACTCACCCGAGCCCTCGGGGCTCAAAACCAAAAACACACACAACTCCCAAAACATCCTACGGACTTATTCAAGCTTTTAAATCACCAAAATATAATCAAAAACAAGGAATTAAACCTTAAAACTCATAGAATTTTCTCAAAAACTCATAAAGCTTAACTTTTCCAATTTTGATCCGAAACACGTCATTTCAAGTCCGTTTTACACCAGATTTCACAGATAAGACAAATAACATATAATAAACATGTTCCGGGCTCTAGAACCATAATACGGGCCCGGTAACACGGTTTTCACATCAAAGTTCATTTTCAAAAACATTTATTATTTTCAGAAAACAATTTTCTTTAAAAATTTATTTCTCGGGCTTGGGACCTCGGAATTCGATTCCGGGCATATGCCCAAGTCCCATATTTTCCTACGGACCCTCCGGGACCGTCAAATCACGGGTCCGGGTCCGGTTCCGTTTACCAAAAATATTGATCAAAGTCAACTTTATTCATTCAATTATCATAAAACTCCATTTTTATCAAGTTTTCACATAAAAGCTTCCCGGCAACACGCCCGGGCTGCGCACGCATATCGAGGTGAGATTAACAGAGGCTTTCGGGGCCTCGAAACACATATTAATCTAGAATTACTTAGGGTGACCTTTTGGGTCATCACAATCTCCACCTCTAAAACAAACGTTCGTCCTCGAACGGACATAGAAAAGTACCTGAGTCTGAGAAAAGATGGGGATAACGACTCCTCATATCGGACTCGGACTCCCAAGTAGCTGCCTCGGCAGGCTGACCTCTCCACTGAACACGGACCGAAGGATAACTCTTCGACCTCAACTGGCAAATCTGCCTATCTAGTATAGCTACCGACTCCTCCTCGTAAGTCAGATCCTTGTCCAACTGGACACCGCTGAAGTCAATAACATGAGAAGGATCTGCAATATACCTCCGAGCATAGATACATGGAATACTGGATGCACGGCTGATAAATGCGGTGGCAAGGCAAGTCTATAGGCCACCTCTCCTACCTTATCCAAAATCTCAAATGGACCAATATACCTAGGGCTCAACTTGCCCTTCTTTCCGAATCTCATCACGCCCTTCATAGGCGACACTCGAAGGAACACCTGGTCTCCTACCATGAAAGCCAAATCTCGAACTCTACGATCTGCATAACTCTTTTGCCTGGACTGAGCTGTACGAAGCCTATCCTGAATAATCTTCACCTTATCCAAGGCATCCTGGACTAACTCAGAACCCAATAATCTAGCCTCTCCGGGCTCAAACCATCCGACTGGAGACCGACATCGCCTACCATACAACGCCTCATACGGAGTCATCTGAATGCTCGATTGGTAACTGTTGTTGTAGGAAAACTCTGCTAAAGGCAAGAACTGATCCCATGAACCACCAAAATCAATAACACATGCCCGCAACATATCCTCCAAAATCTGAATAGTGCGCTAGGACTGTCCGTCCGTCTAAGGATGAAATGTTGTGCTCAAATCAATATGAGTGCCCAACTCTCTCTGAAATACTCTCCAGAAATGGGAGGTAAACTGAGTACCTCGGTCTGATATGATAGATAAGGGCACACCGTGCAATTTGACAATCTCTCTCATATAGATCTGAGCTAACTTTTCCGCTGAAGATGAAACCGCCATCGGAATGAAATGTGCTGACTTGGTCAGCCTATCCACAACAACCCATACTGCATCAACCATCCTCTGGGTCCGTGGGAGCCCAACAACAAAATCCATCGTGATACGCTCCTACTTCCACTCGAGAAGCTGAATCTGCTACATCAAACCACCGGGTCTCTGGTGCTCATAATTAACCTGCTGACAATTCAAGCACTGAGCTACATAAGCCACAATATCCTTCTTCATTCTACGCCACCAATAATGCTTCCGCAAGTCCTGGTACATCTTCGCGGCGCCCTGATGAATGGAATACCGGGAATTATGGGCCTCCTGCAATATCAACTCACGAATGTCGTCCACATCAGGAACACATATACGACCCTGCAATCTCAAAACTCCCCCAACATCAACTGTGACATGTTTGGCATGTCCGTGCCGAACCGCATCCCTAAGAGCACACAAATGACGATTATCAAGCTGCCTGGCGCGAATACGATCATGCAATAAAGAACGAGCGACGGTATGGGCCAAGACATCGCCACCCTCAGAAACCTCCAATCTAACAAATCGATTGGCTAACGCCTGAACATCCAAAGACAAAGGTTGCTCTCCAATTGATAGATAAGCCAAACTACCCATGCTGATTGACTTCCGGCTCAAGGCATCGGCCACCACATTGGCCTTTCCCCGATCATAGAGAATGGTGATATCATAATCCCTCAGCAACTCTAACCACCTCCTCTGCCTCATATTCAACTCCTTTTGCTTAAACAAGTATTGCAAACTCTTGTGATCAGTGAATACCTCACACGGTACCCCATACAAATAGTGCCTCCAAATCTTCAAGGCATGAACAATAGCTGCAAGCTCCAAATCATGGACTGGATAGTTCTTCTCATGAATCTTCAACTGACGAGATGCGTAGGCTATAACCTTGCCCTCCTGCATCAATACCGCACCAAGTCCAACCTGTGAAGCATCACAATACACGGTATACGAACCTGAACCTGTGGGAAATACCAACACTAGTGTTGTGGTCAATGTTGTCTTGAGCTTCTGAAAGCTCGCTTCACACTCCTCAGACCATTTGAACTGAATACTCTTTTGCGTCAACTTGGCCATAGGGGCTGCTATAGATGAAAACCCCTCCACGAACCGGCGATAATAGCCTGCTAGGCCCAAGAAGCTCTGAATCTCTGTGGCTGAGGTGGGCCTAGGCTAATCTCTAACTGCTGAAACTTTTTTCGGATCCACCTGAATGCTCTCTGCCGATACAACGTGGCCCAAGAATGCCACAGAACTTAACCAGAACTCGCACTTAGAAAACTTGGCATACAACTGCCGATCTCTCAGAGTTTGGAGGACGACTCTAAGGTGCTGCTCATGCTCCTCTCGGCTGCGAGAGTATATCAAAATATCATCAATGAAAACAATAACGAATGAGTCCAAACAAGGCCTGAATACCCGATTCATCAACTCCATAAAAGCAAGGGGGCATTAGTCAACCCAAACGACATGACCAAAACCTCATAATGCCCATAACGAGTGCGAAAAGCCGTCTTGGGCACATCAGACGCACTAATCCTCAGCTGATGATAACCAGACCTCAAGTATATCTTAGAGAATACCGTAGCACCCTGAAGCTGATCAAATAAATCATCAATCCTCGGCGAAGGATACGTGTTCTTGATAGTAACCTTCTTCAACTGCCGGTAGTCAATACACATCCTCATTGAGCCATCTTTATTCTTCACAAACAATACCGGAGCACCCCAAGGAGAAACACTAGGCCTGATGAAGCCTTTATTCAAAAAATCCTGTAATTGCTCCTTTAATTCCTTCAATTCTGGCGGAGCCATACGATACGGCGGAATAGAAATGGGCTGAGTGTCCTCAGCTAGCTCAATAAATAAATCAATATCCCTGTCGGGTGGCATACCCGGCAGGTCAGTAGGGAATACCTCTGGAAACTCACGAACCACGGGCACGGACTCTATAGAAGGAACCTCAGCACTAGAATCACGAACATAGGCTAAACAACCCTTCTCGGCCATGCACCGAGCCTTCATATGAGAAATAAACCTACCAGAAGAATTACTAGGAGTCCCTCTACACTCTAAACGAGGTACTCCTGGCAAGGCTAAGGTCACTGTCTTGGCATGACAGTCCAAGATAGCATGATAGGGGGATAACCAGTCCATACCCAATATAACATCAAAGTCAACCATGTCAAGAAGCAAAAGATCAACCTGAGTCTCCAGACCACCAATAACTACCACGCAAGCATGGTAGACTCGATCTACCATGTACAACAATACTCAAAGAATCACAGGGCATACTCAGATAAGAGGCAAAATATGAAGACACATAGGAGAATGTAGAACCCGGATCAAATAACACCGAAGCCTCTCGGCTGCAAACTGAAACCGTACATGTAATAACTGCATCAGAAGCCTCAGCATCAGGACGAGCAGGAAAAGCATAACACCGGGGCTGAGCCCCTCCAATCTGAACATCCCTGGGTCTACCTGCTACAACCTGGCCTCTACCCCTCGTGGCATGTGCTCCACCTCTATGAACCTGACCACCACCTCTGGCACCTCGACCACCACCTCTAGCTGCCTGAGGGGGTAAGGGTGCACCAGCTGCGGGAACCAAGGCACGGGAATCCTGATACTGGGGTCCACTCGAAGCTCGGGGGCAATAACTGGCAATGTGCCCCGGGCTACCACAACTATAATAAGATCTCTGCTGCTGTGGCTGATGACTCAGGAACTGGCCCTGGCGACCCTGATAACTACCCTGGTAACTCTGAAGCGGCTATGCACTGATAGATGCTGGTGGTGCACTAACATGAGCTGGCGGTGCACGGGGAGATACCTGAAGTGATGACTTAAAAGGTCGGGGTGGATGACCCCTGCTGAACGAATTCCTGCCTCCAGATGAGGCTCCACTGAATCTACCAAAATGACGGGGTCTCTTATCAGTCCCCTGACCACCTCCCTGTGACAAAATCATCTCAATCCTCCTGGCTATATCGGCCGCATCCTGGAATGAAATATCAGTACTCGACTCCCTGGCAATCTAGAGTCGTATAGGCTGAGCCAATCCCTCTATGAACCTCCGAAGCCTCTCCCGATCAGTGGGGAGTATCATCAGTGCATGCCTGGCCAGAGCGATGAACCTGGTCTCGTACTGAGTGACAGACATAGATCCCTGCTAGAGGCGCTCAAAATGCCTCCTAAGATCCTCTCGCTGAGTAATGGGAAGGAATTTCCCCAAAACTACCTCTGTGAACTGAGCCCAAGTCAAAGATGCAGACCCAACTGGTCTGGCTAAGCAGTAGTCCCTCCACCAA
>ML278935.1:783-55102 GCA_005239495.1 Nicotiana undulata
CCAAGTCCCATATTTTCCTACGGACCCTCCGGGACCGTCTAATCATGGGTCCGGGTCCGTTTACCAGAAATGTTGACCAAAGTCAACTATATTCATTCATTAATTATCAAAACTCATTTTCATCAACTTTTCACATAATAGCTTCCCGGCTACACGCCCGGGCTGCGCACGCATAATGAGGTGAGACTAACGGAGGCTCTAGGGGCCTCGGAACACAGATACAGCTTAACTTATGTAAGATGACCTTTTGGGTCATCACAGGATAAAAGCATAAAAATCTATCAAAATTCAAGAATAAAATATTTATATTTATTAAAGACTATTAAAAGAATAATAAGCAAGACATTAATTTAATTATTAAACTAATAAAAAATTATATGATAGTAAAATAATATTTAATAATAAATAGTACAATACCTATAAGAAAAAAATAAAAAAAATGAATTTGCGTAAAAAATATGTGATGAATAAGACATATTTAACTTTTAGATAAAAAGTGATAGCAGTAGTTTGTTAAAATAAATGATCTAATGTGCTCAAACAAGACAGATTACAACATGATATGTTTAGTATTCTTTAATATTGACAGTGAAACGGAATGCATGTGCTAAAATTAAGGGGTTATGTTGCTACAAATATATATATATATATATATAAAAGTTGTGCACTACGAGATTTGAACAATAATTTCATATCCTACTTCATAATTAATATCTAATGTTATATAATTTTTATCCGAGAGGTTTATATTTTAAGGTTATTTGCATTTGATTCAAACAACCTATACACAATTTAACATGATTTGTGTCTGCGCATCGCGTGGGCACTAATACAAGTAGCAATAAATGAAGAACAATAAATGAAGAACACTAAAATAAAGAACAATAAATGAAGAACACTAAAATAAGAAACAATAAAGCTGGGAGACAGTGTTGAGCACGAGAAAAGTAGAGAATGCTCTATTGTAGTAAATGTTGTGCCTTACAAGAATGGTTGGGGTCCCCTTTATATAAGAGGGGTGAATCCCAACATAGTACATGTCTAATTATGACAAAGAAAGGCTATTGGTACAGTTGTATAACGACCTAGTACAAACTTCTACTATCTCTTACAGACCTTATCAGCTCTAACCACGTTTCCTTGGGAGTTTCCCGCCTTTCCATGATGATCATCGATTTTTCTCAGCTTCGAGGTAGGCCTGTAATGGTTCTTTGATATACCTTCTCGACGTATGAACTTTGGGGTCGGACTTAAGACTCTGCTTCGACCTTTTCAAGATCTGGCTCGACATGTCATAAAGGCCTCAATATCGGGGTCCTCGGTATTGATCGTATACACAACTGTTTCAGCAAAGTTAGTACCAAACTTTGTAAATATGAGTTATTAGGCGTACCTGACCACCCCTCACGGGATTCATTAGGAACTCCTCCACATTTAGAATTATCTAGCCCCGAGCGTGGGTTTTCTAAAGTCGCCGTATTGGCTGGTGGAGGGGTTTGCGGCGCATAGGCAACCCCCTAACAAAGGCCTGGAGAGCACTATTCCGCAATCAAGTGCTTTAGAATGTCTTGTTCTACGGTTTGTTCATCCTTTTGTTGATCATTAACGTGTGACGTGGATCTCTCAAGTGATCGTTCTCAGGACTGGCGAGGGGATTCTATTGGAGGGTGATGTGGTGGTGTTCTTTCTTGAAGGTTCAGTTGGTTATTGTCGTTACCAATTGACATAACTTGGTTGTAACGACCCGACCGGTCGTTTTGAGCTCTAGCGCGTCGTTCAACTTTGAGGTCATGAGCAACTTCGTTTAAGGTATTATGACTTGTAGGTGTGGTCAGAACTAAATTTCAGGAAGTTTTGAGTCAATTTAGGAGGAAAATTCTCAATTCGGAAACCTTAAGTTGGAAGAATCAACTAAGATTGGAATTTTGAGTAAACGACCTCCGAATCAAGATTTGAAGGTTCCAGCAGGTTCGTATGATGATTTTGGACTTGGGCGTATGTCCGGATCGAGTTTTGGATAACCCGGGAGCGTCTCGACATATATTGTGGAAGTCTACATTTTTGAAGGAATTTTCTAAGTTTGGATTGAAGCGCATTTCGGTGATATTGATGTCCGTTTGGGATTCCAATTCTGGGAATAGCTTCGTATGGTGATTCTGGAATTGGGAGCGCGATCGAAAGTGAATTCGGATGTACGTAGGTTATTTTGAAGTCATTTGGCTAAAGATAGAAATTTGAAGGTGTCACGACCCAAATTCCCCCAACCTTAGGGATCGTGATGGCGCCTAACACTACACTTGCTAGGCAAGACAATGTTAGAGTTCGATTAACTATTTTCTTTGAATTTCCATTTAAACGTAATAGACAATTATAAAATAAACTTAAGCTGCTGACTTTCAATGAGTAATTCCAAATATAGACGAATAAACAATTAAATAAAACGAGCCACGAACTAATTATATAAATAACTTAAAACTACCCCAGGGTCTGGTGTCACAATTCACGAACTACTAAAGAATACTACAAATAATTGGCTGAAAGAAATAATGTATAACTGTTTTGAATCAAATAAAACAACAGTCTAAATAATATAGAGAAGACTTTCGGGATCTACGAACGCCGGCAGATATATCTCGTGTCTCCGAAAGAGTGGATAGCTGCTCTACAAATCTCTACTACTGGCCGGTACCTGGATCTGTTCAAAAGAGCACAGAGTGTAGTGTCAGTACAACCGACCCCATGTACTGAGTAAGTGCAAAAAGAAAAAAAAAGTGCAACATATCAAAGAGCGATGACACAAATTATTAGTGACCTCCTACATAACATATACGAGCCTTACGTGGACGATTTGGTAGTCTTTTCAAAAGAAAGAACCGACCACGTCAAAAATTTACGCAAGGTCTTCAAAAGGTTAAAAAAAACATCAATTGAAGATGAACCCGAAAAAAATGTGCATTCGGGATCGGGCGGAGGCCTTAAATCAGTAGGGCAATAGCATAGCTATTATTGACCTGACCCCTATTACATTACTTAAGCCTACTCTTTCTTCAAGATACGAAATGCGAGCCTAACCTCGACGAAGTAGTGACGAGGCTAAGTTGGGGCTTTAACAATATAATCGGTAACAATAATAAATAATAAAGCAAGAAAGAAATCTACACAATTAGATAAATAGATGCTGTAACAAAATAAAATAACTCAGCTACCTTTTTCAGGTCTCAGCTATAACCAATTCTCAAATAAATTTTCGAATTTCCAAACTTTAACTTTAAATAAAAATAGTGCCAAAAATATATAAAGAATAGTAAAATAACCATTTTAGCTTTTCGAAACTTTTATTTTTTTCTTTGGAAATCAGTAAAATATAATTGTCCTCCCTTATCACTCCTTGTTGCGGTGTGCAATCCGCTCCCACCTGCCCTCCCTTATTGCTCCTCCCTAAAAGTATCACCCTTATTACTCTTGTTGCGGCGTGCAACCCGATCCCACTTGTCCACCCTTATCACTCTTTGTTGCGGCGTGCAACCCGCTCCCACCAGACATATCATATCAATTTATTCATAAATTTCACAATTCAGGCCAAGCCTTTCACAATATTTTTGTCTCAACAATAAATAATAAACTGCATTTTTTCTTGGGCTTCATCAATATCCTCTCAACCATGAAACCAACAGGAACATCAAAATATCTATATTTATTTCGTAAAAATAATGCCAAACCTCTCGACCATTTTATATCACAAGGAAACCAGCTCAACCAACCAATACTCTTTCCAAAATAGTCACAACAATATCTAACAACAAATCAATAAGGCCAAATAGTCATAGAAATAATAATGGACACATAACAATTTAGACAATAATCAAATAAGTGGGGAACGAGAAATGGGATCATGTTTAACAGACAATTTGGATGGTGGATAGATACTCGTCACCTCACCTATACACCACACCCATGCATTCCACATAGAAAACAAGTGGGATTCCTATTCCCTCAAGTCAAAGTTAGACCAAACACTTACCTCAATTTCGTAGGCCACTCACAGCTCAATTATAACTTTTCCTTTAGAATCTTGCTCTAACTTGCTCGAATCTAATCATAATTAACTCAATATCATTAATTATGACTAAAGGAATTAACTTTATTGAAAAATATAATTTTTCCTAAGTTTCTATTAAAAAAAAATAAAAGTAAACCCGACCCTGGGCCCGCTTGGTCTAAACTCGGGGTTCGGACCAAATTACATTTACTCACTCATCTACGAACCCAAATATACAATTAGTTTCATAATCCGACCTCAATTCGAGGTAAAGATTCGATTTTTACAAAATTCTCTAATTCTACCCAAACCCTCAATTTTTACCATGAAAATTCTTGATTTTTGATTTAAAAGTGATGAAAAACATTGGGTAATTGAAAGAGTAAAGTTTAGAACTAATTACCTATGACTTAGGGATCATAATTGGTGAAGAAAATCGTCCTTAAGGCTGTAAACTTCGAAATAAGGTGAAGAAGAAGGTCTGCCCGTTTTTAATATATTTTTCTATCAGTTATTCTGCCTCGTTTCTCATGCCAAACGATCTTGAAACTCGATTTTTATGTGTCCAATGGATTCCTTGTGAAATTCTAGTCAAGTTAGGCTTTTGAATCACTCAATTTGACCTTATAATGAAGGCGATATGTAGGTTTTACTATTTGCAAATAGTGCAGATTTTTAATACGCCGTCAGGGGCAATTTCGTAATTAACCTGAAAACCTGTCAATCTTAGTAAAATGACCATAAAATTCTCATACGATGTCCAAATTCGATGATTCTTTTTGCTACGGATCCGTAATTACGATATGGATCTAATACTTCATTCATAATAGAATTCAGAGCTCATTTGTTCAATATGATATCATTTATGCTTGAAGAAACAACATCAAAGCATAAGAAAGAACGAACGCAACACAACCCAAACCTATTTGAAACTCACCCGAGCCTCGGGGCTCTAAACCAAACATGCACGCAAGTCTAAAAGCATCATACGGACTTGCTCGTGCGATCAAATCATGAAAATAACATGTAAAACTATGAATTAAACTTCAAAACTCATTATTTTGATCAAGAACACTTAAAGTTCATAACTTTTCAACCGAATGTCCGAATCACGTCAAACAAACTCCTTTTTTCACCAAATTTCACACTAAACCTTTAAATACTATAACAAATATGTACTGGGATCCGGAACCAAAATACGGGCCCGATACCAATGGTTTCAAACATTAATTCTTTCATTTATTTCATAAATATTTCAGCACGAGAGAATTTAAACAAAAGGATTTCCATCACAAGGACCTCGTCCTTACATAACCTTCACCGCAGCTCGTAGCCCGATTTAAATATCTCAAATCATATTACAATGCGAGGATCTCGTCCTCGATTCTGAATCACAAGCAACATGCACATCGTGCCACTCGAAACCTTTCTTTTTCTTCCTTTAAATATTTTTCGTTAAACAAAATTACAATACATGATGATAGACACAGTTATCTCTATAGAATTTCTCAATACAAGTATTCACATAAGTAGATTTTTTTTTGAGTTACGAAGCTCACTCGAGAGTGGAGCATATTTGAAGAATTTTATTAGATACGCATAACCTATTAAAGTTCAGGAAATCATCACTTTATAATAACTAGAGATTGTTCTGGTAATGACACCATTTGATATAACGACCTCAGCCATACTATAGAAAATATATCAATTGGCTGGTCTCCACCTCTAGGAATCTGACCTCCACCTTCGACATTCTGACCCCTTTTTCTCTAGTTGTTCATGTAAATTGAATTATAACTTCAATGGGGAACGTAACCTGAGTGTTCTGATGAAATATGACTCTCCCAAGCCTAGGAAAATTTCTACCACTAGCCGAAATGAAGTATCAACCTGCCCTGAGTCGTCCAAAAATTTACAATCATATTTGAGTCCTTTAATGAGTCTGTGAAATTGTTCTCTGGCTATATGAACCAAAGTAGGAGTATGACGGGCTAACTTATCAAACCTGATGGCATGTCCTGACACTGTGATGGTGGCCTGACGCAATGGTTCAAACCCTATGCGCCACACATTATGGAGAGTCTAAGAAACAAACTCTTTCAAAAGCATTTATGAGAACTGAGTCAAGTAGTTGATGTTGCATTGGCTGGTCGTCCTCTTCATAGGCTTGCCACAAACACCAGCGGCCAATTTCTTCTTTTACTATGTTGACTCAACACTGCTGAGCTACCTCATTCATTCATATACTCTTCGTTATTCTTTTGGGGTAACTCTCATCCTTATCGACACACAATGTTCACAAAATTAGAGTTCTATACAGATAAATCTTGGCACGAACCATGTAGTCTAGAAGCTTGTTAACCACTGTACTCCCTCTGGAGCACCCCCAAAATCCGCAACCGTGACTTCCACATTGAGTAGACCTTCTGTAGATTCAAAGTTGTTCATATAACTCCTGTGGTGTCGAGGTATGGCATTATTAAGGAGGTGGACATAACGCAAGTCCTAGCTTTATCTCTTGCAATATCTCGGGCCTTTACATTCCAAGACAAAACCGATATAACACATGAACCCCCAATCTATTTCTTGACAGTGAACTTCCTCACTTGGCACGAATTGATCGGTTACAATGTCTGATAATTCATAATGTTAAACTTCACAACTCATCCAGTATTACTTCGTTTTCGAAATTTTCTTATAGTTGTTTTTCCAGAAACCTGTTGGCCGACTTATAATTGGAGTAGCAACTATGCTCGTTTCATGTTTGATATTGCTAAGCCTTCTGTTTCTTCTAGGGAAACAAGTCTTCTTTGAGCAGAATCCGCAGCTTTTTAATGCCAAGAACGACCTGCGTTGGTGGCATTTGGATGAGGATCTTATTCTAGTAGTAATTATTATTGTTGTCATAAGCATGGGATCGAGTTCTATGGTGGAGGAAGAACAATACATATGACATTTTGTGACATCCTCATTTTATTTGGTATCTCTCCGAAAAGTAATGCAGCATTTCACAACAAGGACAAAGCAAAATACTAGTGCTACCTTGGGTCAGAAGATGAATAATTATATCCAGATTTGCTCAATTTTTTGTGATTCTCATTTCCGGGAGATTCTTGAGAGGATGGCATCAGGGTGGTGTTAATTGGATTCATCTTCCTGACATTTCAAAATGGTTGGAGCAAGAGAGAAGCATTTATATAAAGTTTTTTCCAACTGGTGTCGGGGATCCTCTTAATCAGCATAAGCTTAGTTTCTCTTCTGTGGTCCCAACTATCACAAAGGAATATCGTGACTATGTTTCCTTAATGCAATTGTTCCCTGGGTTTCTGGTTCTACATTATATCATTAAATATCAAGAACTTTCATTTGGTACAGGTAGCTATGATGCTACTTTAATGGCTTATATACATCAACTTCGTTGCTTTCAGCTATTCCCTTGTTATGCAGTACTGAAGTAACTATAAATTCCTCTGGGATATGGGCTAGTCCAATATGTACCGACTGAACTAGAACCTCCACGCCTAGATCTATTTGAGACTGTACAATAGGTGCTGTTGTTAGAGCTTTAGAATGAGCTCTGCTTCTGTCTCTCCCCCTAATCGTAGTTGTCATTGGGGCTTCATCTCTAGTCCGATGGTAGATTCTTCGCGTGTTGTCAAGATTTGTGAGAGGACAAGAATAGACATGTCACGACCCAAATTCCATAAGGTCATGATGGCGCCGGACACCACTGCCAGGAAAGCCACTCATTAATTAGTTGAAGTAATTCCTGTTTTAACATTTTCGAAATCGTTACCTTTCATTGCATTTCATAATCAAATGAATAAATATTCGTAAATTAAATACGGCAACAGATCAATTCAGTTTAATCAACTAAATCCCAACACATCTCCAGAGCCTCGTGACACAAGTACATGAGCAACTTCTAAGAGTTCTATACAATTTTATACAAAGCTTGACCGAGGTACAAACTGGACAAGGACTTTAAAAATAAAGTACATATACATAGGAGGGAGACTCTGTCAGCTGCGGAACGCCTCCGGATGATGCAGCCCGTATAAGTCTCCAAGTCAGCCACAGAGCTATGAAGGTACTTGTGCAACAAAATGCACAGCAAGTGTAGTATGAGTACGAAAACAACGTGTACTCAGTAAGTATCCCGCCTAACCTCAGAGAGGTAGTGATGAGAGGTCAAATTAGACACTTGCTATAAGTCGGATATATAAACAAGTGAGGTGCTAAGCATAAGTATCATAAGCAATTAAACAATAATCGGAGATAAGAAATATCAATAAATATCAATTTGTTCCACATTTTTCACATAAATCCTCCTTCATTTTAACTGGCAACTCAATACTTAGGCCAATAAACATGTATAAATCATAGGAAAATACGCAGCATTTATCATGTGCAACAAAATGCCGAGGGTCGAACGGCGCGGACCAACAATAATAAAATGTGCACTGCCGAGGGTCTCCGGACATACGCCGAAACCCGTTCGATGCCGAAACCCGTCAAATCACCTCCGATTGACCCCAAATTTTGCACAAAAGTCATATTTAACATTACGGACCTGCTCCAACTTCCGGAATCGCATTCCGAACCCGATATAATTATTTCCACGTCTGGTCAGATTCTTCAAAACCTTCAAATTTCTATCTTTAGCCGAATGACTTAAAAATAACCTACGGACATCCGAATTCACTTCCGATCGCGCTCCCAACTCCAGAATCACCATGCAAAGCTATTCCCAGACTCGGAATCCCAAACGGACATCAATATCATTGAAATACGCTTCAAGCCAAACTTAGGAAATTCCTTCAAAAATGCTGACTTCCACAATATACGCTGAAACGCTCCCGGGTTATCCAAAACCTGATCTGTACATACGCCCAAGTACGAAATCATCATACGAACCTGCTGGAACCTTCAGATTCCGTTCCGAGGTCGTTTACTCCAAATCCCAGTCTTAGCCGATTTTTCTAACTTAAGGCTTCCGAAATGAGAACTTCCCTATCAATTAAACTCCGAACTTCCCGAATTTCAACTCCGACCATACGCACAAGTCATAATACCTGAAATGAAGTTGTTCATGATTTCCAACCGCTGAGCGACGCGCTAGAGCTCAAAACGACCGGTCGGGTCGTTACATTCTCCCCCACTTAAACAGACGTTCGTCCTCGAACGTGCCAAGAACTTCTCTTGAGTTATCTGAAATCACTGTTTAACACCTCGTGCACCTGCCCGTGTTACCAAAACCCCGTTGAGCACATTATCTTGATCAAATATGAAGATATTCCCTCTTATCCATACAATAAGCTCAGACCCCAGTTCCAACACTTAAAATTCTCTGCCAGGCCTGTTTCTAATATATGAACACCATATCAACTACCACACGAGGCACCAAAACACAACTGCGTACCTTTTCTGAATCAGTACCAAGCACCGCATAATTCGTTATCTAGCCGCCATGACATTCCCTGAACCTTAACAACCAAAATTCTACGAATCTGATGCTCCCAATGCCCCTTGTCATATATATTCATACATTCTGCTATAATGCTGACGATACCACCACAACGGAGAAAATGTGTAGAAATTCCTAATCAACTGCAGAGCTAACCAAACCTTGAAATCTTTTCTCTTGACTTAGATCATCGTCTCATTAAAACCAATGAGGGTAACTGTCTTTTAATGTATTTCACTTAATCTTATCGCACCGATCCCAGATTTATAAATCTCGTCTCACCCAGTATGAACTGCTCAGACAACCAATAGTCTCACATGATGCCACAATGCGCCAATAGGCCACAATTCGAACATGATACATAAGAAAATGACTCAGGAAGGGACTACTCAACTCACGCAACTAATATGAACTTTCCTAAAAAAAATAGATATAGGGAGCCGTACTCATCATCACACTGTTGCGGCATGCAACCTGATTCAAATAGCATACCTGTGGCTGTGTGCCACCCGATCCTATCATGAAACTTACATAAGGAGATACATACAGAGTTGAATTGCTCACTATTACCAATTAATGAATATCGGACACAAGCACGTTAAGTGCATAATACCATTCTGGGGAGACTGATAGAGCCATATGCTACAAAACTCAAGCACAACTGAGGTGCGATATATAATCTGGATCCCCAGAGCCATTTTGCTCATGTAACCTCCTCGCTACGCGAAGTCTCTTACATAAGAAAATCATCAAGCCGTTCCACAACTCACAAGACGCAATCATAATATACATGAATTGACGAAGGCGGAACAACATCTGATATTCCACACCCCTCCTCGAGGAGCGCTATACTGAAATGAACACATCTAACTCACATGAAGCCCATGATCTTGTTTTAATCCATTCACACACTTCCAGTCGATTCTGCTTGCACTGAACTAGGCTACTAGCTTCACCTGGGTCCATAATACCACGATTCATCTCATAATACACAAGAACAACCATTGTAGCTGGGACAAATACCCCACAATCCACAATTAACTGAACCGAGCGCCTTCCAGGCATAAATTCTTAATTACGCAATATTGCACTTCCTTATACTTGGTCTAATCCTTTCAATCCCTCAGGTGACTACAAGTCACACTAATGCAATCTTCCCGCGGTCAAGCTCCCACGACTTTCCACACACGGTAACAAGTCTGCACATCCATACCCATGACCACACAAATGCTGCAAAATACATCAAAAACCCATGACCAGGATACAAGCCTCTTTCACCGAGCATCGATCCCAGGTGACACTGAAGATAACACCAGCTTATTCTAAACATTCAAATTCTTTGCTCTTGCTCCTCCGAGCTCGTGACATCCTTGTTAACACCGAACCGCAATCTCGATTATTACCTCCAGTTACATACTGCTTGCTGCACTTAACATGCCAATATGGAATAGCATAGGAATTTCATCATAACTCCTGAACCACTAATAGGGTGAACACTTCATCATACAGAAGCCTTTTACTGACCTCAATTCATGAGAACCATAAAAACGCACGAGCAAATTCTCACAATCACAATACATGCAAATCCTTAAGTAGTGGTCTGAACCACCATAAACCTTTCGGGATCCGCCTACACCTGACAGGCCATAACACTTGAATGCTCCCAAATGAAATTCATTACGACGACTGACATGCCCCATACACATCTGTACAAACCATACACATACTCGACCATACCGAAGGAACTGATCACCGCCGTACATGCGCCATTTCAACCATGACTAACCAATCTATATTCTTTTAATCATCTTAATTTCCTCAGAGATAGTAGTAACTTCCCTTCAACTCATAGCAAATTCAACCCGCACTCATCTCGAGTGACCTTGATACACGAGAATGTGCTGCCTAAAACCCGCAACCCGTCTCATACCCTTCTAAAAATCATTTCTACAACCCGGAGTTTATTTCTCTCACTCCTCCAATACTACTCTGCATGCCAAAAATAACATAGAATACTTCAACCATTTTCCCTTTCCTTAGAAATTATACTGCAAAAGCTCGACTCTTAATCATACTGCTGCCTGAAACCTTTAAACACCACATTCTCTAACTTTCGAATTTACTAGGACCACTGATGAGAGTCACCCACTATAACTGGCCCCGAATACAATCAACTCTAAGGCTCTTCTAGCACATGAAAACATGCTCTCAACGAAGCACGTGACTGAGTCACTACCCTTACAACTTGCCTATGCCTTAAGCATAAATTCTAAATCTTTCAAAGCCTATCCCTGGCCCAACAGGGGAAACTTTTGCACACATTCATCAAATCCCACGCAAAATCACCATTTTACTCATTTCCCTTAGCTGTAACGACTTGCTAATACGCCGACAATCTGCAACCCCTATGAGAAGATAATCCTACAACCCAACTGCAGGCGGTGGGACTCCCCCACTTAGCTCGAAGTTACTCCTTGCACTACTCTAGACCCATGCTGGAAACCCTCCTCCTTTGTTAACATAATATTGCTCAACCAATCAGTCCAATTCTTCCGAATTCCTCCGTTCCCTAAATACTCCAATCCCATGGTATCATTCACACATTTTGCCTCCTACCGAGTAGCCACTAGAATCCCTCGCAGAAACTCGACATCCACACAACCTCTAACCTACCCACAAGAGATAACCCGCCCGTGGAAATCGCCAACTGACACCTTCCAACGACGCCGTAATGCACAGTCTCTACCACATAGATACCCCATCCTAAGCATGTTCTCATTCTCCAACTTTACCAGTTTGCCCGCTCCTCACAGACTTCTACTAAATGCGCTACCATATCTTCTAATTCACCATTATGCTTCCCCTCTCCCACTTTGGTTAACCTTATTCCTTAAGCACTACCTGACTTTCGTCCCTTATGCCTGGCATTTTAGAAATTTAGCCGCCGTCTGACCCTTCTCACATGTCTTCCTTCATTGCATGTTTCTCAATTGCGGCCTCAATTCAATATCATTCTTTGCCACACCTAAACCAGCAGATCACCATAACTTCGACTCTCCGAAGATCATCTTTCTCGAGATGCCTTCATTAGAAATAACTATTCAATTCTGAACCACTACACACCACGATCTCTGACAACCCCTTCTTCAACACTACTTCACAACACTCTGTCCCAATGCAACCGAAGAGCTATAACACCGGTGAATTTAACACATTCTATTCGATCAAACAACAATACCCCATCACAGATGAAAACTCCACCTTGCTTGACAACACCAAGTCTTACTACTTTATGAATCCAAAACCTGACCATTTATAATCCAAATGCCTTTCCTCTACTGGAACTAAAATACTGAAATCTCGAAATCACGCCTTGAGAAGACCTCCCTTCCAACCATTCATCACCCCAACATATGGTCAAGAATTCCATCATTGCTCCCACATCGCGCGATAACCAATCGTAAGCATCATCACGACCTGAGCATAACCTCAAGGCTCTCAGAAACACAGCTACTGAGCTGAAACAACATATTATTCTACTGCACGGCAACAACAACAACCCAAACAACTATGCATGGAAAACATCACGCACCTTATCCGTAGCGCCATTTCAATTCCTCAAATTCCTGATTCATAGAAAGCGCTTCGCAACATGTAAGATAGAGTAGGAAGAAACATAGGCATAAGCCTTAAGGGAATCAAATCGCACGACGAGGAATCAAGAAGGGAAGTACTCCTAACAGCCCTGTAGCCTCTCGAAGATAAGTACAGACGTCTCTATACCGATCCGCAAGACCCTACTAGACTTGCTCATGACTCGTGAAACCTAGGGGAACCTAGAGCTCTGGTACCATGTTGTCATGACCCAAATTCCATAAGGTCGTGATGGCGCCGCACACCACTGTCAGGCAAGCCACTCATTAATTAGTTGAAGTAATTCCTGTTTTAACATTTTCGAAATCGTTACCTTTCATTTCATTTCATAATCAAATGAATAAATCTTCATAAATTAAATACGACAGCAAATCAATTCAGTTTAATCAACTAAATCCCAACACATCCCCAGAACCAGGTGACACAAGTACATGAGCAACTTCTAAGAGTTTTATACAATTTTATACAAAGCTTGTCCGAGGTACAAACTGGACAAGGACTTTAAAAATAAAGTACATATACATAGGAGGGAGACTCTATCAGCTGCCGAACGCCTCCGGATGATGCAGTCCGTATAAGTCTCCAAGTCAGCCACAGAGCTATGAAGGTACATGTGCAACAAAATGCATAGCAAGTGTAGTATGAGTACGAAAACAACGTGTACTCAGTAAGTATCCTGCCTAACCTCAGAGAGGTAGTGACGAGAGGTCAAATTAGACACTTGCTATAAATCGGATAAATATAAACAAGTGAGGTGCTAAGCATAAGTATCATAAGAAATTAAATAATAACCAGAGATAAGAAATATCAATAAATATTCATTTGTTCCACATTTTTCACATAAATCCTCCTTCATTTTAACTGGAAACTCAAAATATACTTAGGCCAATAAACATGTATAAATCGTAGGAAAATACGTAGCATTTATCATGCGCAACAAAATGCCGAGGGTCGAATGACGCGGACCAACAATAATAAATTGTGCACTGCCGAGGGTCGAACGGCTCGAACCATAGATGCATCTATTTTTCTCCGCTCGCGAATCGATCATGCGACGCGGTCAACATAATAATAATAAGGCTAACCTGCTCGCAAATTATACCTGCTACTCAGGTGCTCATAAGTACACATAATCATACAGTGGGTCCAAATTTCATCAGGAAAATAGTTTCTCAAAGAAGTGATAAAATTCTCTTTAGGTGAACATGAAGATAGTATTTAAGTCATTTCTGGAAATTCGTTTGTCAAGTTTAATAAGGTTCTAAATATTACCGATTCATCCGGAACACAATTATACAAGGAAGGATCCATTTTCTTCTCAAGTGATTAAGGAAAATAAGCTCTGACCTTCGTCAGTATTCAATTATTAACTCGATAATATCACTAGGCTAATATCATTGATAAAATCACAGGTACAACAAGTAAGGCATGCTAGTGGGTCCTAGACTACCCGGACATGGCATAACAATAGCTACGCACGGACTCCCGTCACCTCGTGCGTACGCAGCCCCCGCAAGTAATGGCATATATATTCATTTAGTTCACCTAGGGGGACAATTCCCCCTCACAAAGTTCGAAAGGGGACTTACCTCGCTCCGAAATTTCATAAACGGCTTCCAAGCCTTTCCGACGACTCCAATGGATGCACGACGCCCCCAAACTATCCAAATAACGACAAATCAATGAGAATATACTCTATTATTTGTAACAAATTGAAATTATATAATTTCCCAGCTCCGCTCAGTGAATTGAACAAAATGCCCTCAAGCCCACGTGCCCGGATTCTGAAATTTCTCGAAGATAAACTCTACCCATAGCTTTACTAGTTCAAATATACAATTTACTCAAATATTCATGCTCAATTCGTGGTTTAAAATCCAATTTACCAAATTTCTAGATTTTCTTCAAAAACCCCAATTTTCCCACAATTTTCATGTATAATTCCATGAATAAACCTTGAACTTAACTTGCAAATGAGAAGGAATCACTTACCTCTTGATGCTTGATGAAAATCACCCTTTGAAATCCTCCAAAATCGCCCCAACAAAATGAAATTTGGGGAAGAAATGAAATTTCCTCGTATAAAACATGACACTGCCCAGGCGACCCTCCTGTGCGATCGCACAGGCCTTCCATGATGCCTCTAATTCCCTCTCTGCGATCGCATCTCCAGCCATGCGTTCGCACAGGCCAAGTGCCTCAGCCTTCCAAACGCTCCCTTGTGCGATAGCACTGCCTACCCTGCGGTCGCACATGCAATCTCCAGCCTTCTTCGCGATCGCACGCATACATCCGCGATCGCATAGGAAAAAACCTCACCCCTCAAATTCTTCTCCGCGATCGCACTGAACCCCCAAAACACCAGAAAAATAGCAGCAATTCAACACTTGGAATTAACCCGGAACCACCCCGAAATACCACCCGAGGCCCTTGGGGCCCCGTCCAACCACACGACTCAGTCCCATAACCTCACACGGACTTGCTCGAGGCTTCAAATCACATTAAGCAACGCCAAAATCACGAATCGCGCTAAAATTCAACTTTATGAACTTTGAAATTTCAAACTTCCACATTTGTTGCCGAAACCCGTCAAATCACCTCCGATTGACCCCAAATTTTGCACACAAGTCATACTCAACATTACGGACCTGCTCCAACTTCCGGAATCGCATTCCGACCCCGATATCAAAATTTCCACGTCCGGTCAGATTCTTCAAAACCTTCAAATTTCTATCTTTAGCCGAATGACTTCAAAATAACCTACGGACATCCGAATTCACTTCCGATCGTGCTCCCAACTCCAGAATCACCATGTAAAGCTATTCCCAGGCTCGGAACCCCAAACGGGCATCAATATCATTGAAATGCGCTTCAAGCCAAACTTAGGAATTTTTTTCAAAAATGCTGACTTCCACAATATACGCCGAAACGCTCCCGGGTTATCCAAAACCCGATCCGGACATACGCCCAAGTCCGAAATCATCATACGAACCTGCTGGAATCTTCAGATCCTGATTCCGAGATCGTTTACTCCAAATCCCAATCTTAGCCGATTCTTCCAACTTAAGGCGTCCGTAATGAGAATTTTCCTTTCAATTTAACTCCGAACTTCCCGAATTTAAACTCCGACCATACGCACAAGTTATAATACCTGAAATGAAGCTGTTCATGATTTCCAACTGCTGAACGACACACTAGAGCTCAAAACGACCGGTCGGGTCGTTACAAGACAAGTTCAATCATCAATGGTAGAATAAATTCGCACGATAGGGTAGAAATAACGATGGAATTGTTTCCTAACTCAATAGCCTCTGAGAGATAAGTACATACGTCTCCGTACCGATCCTTCAGACTCTACTAAGCTTGTTTGTGGATTGTGAGACCTAAGTAAACCTAGTCCTCTGATACCAACTTGTCACGACCCAAATTCCCCCAACCTTAGGGATCGTGATGGCGCCTAACACTACACTTGCTAGGCAAGCCAATGTTAGAGTTCGATTAACTATTTCCTTTGAATTTCCATTTAAACGTAATAGACAATTATAAAATAAACTTAAGTTGATGACTTTCAATGAGTAATTCCAAATATAGACGAATAAACAATTAAATAAAACGAGCCACGAACTAATTATATAAATAACTTAAAACTACCCCAGGGTCTGGTGTCACAATTCAGGAACTACTAAAGAATACTACAAATAATGGGCTGAAAGAAATAATGTATAACTGTTTTGAATCAAATAAAACAACAGTCTAAATAATATAGAGAAGACTTTCGGGATCTGCGAACGCCGGCAGATATATCACGTGTCTCCGAAAGAGTGGATAGTTTCTCTACAAATCTCTACTACTGGCCGGTACCTGGATCTGTTCAAAAGAGCACAGAGTGTAGTATCAGTACAACCGACCTCATGTACTGAGTAAGTGCCGAGCCTAACCTCGACGAAGTAGTGACGAGGCTAAGGCGGGGCTTTAACAATATAATCGGTAGCAATAATAAATAATAAAGCAAGAAAGAAATCTAAACAATTAGATAAATAGATGCTGCAACAAAATAAAATAACTCAGCTACCTTTTTCAAGTCTCAGCTATAACCAATTCTCAAATAAATTTCCAAACTTTAACTTTAAATAAAAATAGTGCCAAAAATATATAAAGAATAGTAAAATAACCATTTTAGCTTTTCGAAACTTCTATTTTTTTTCTTTGGAAATCAGTAAAATATAAATGTTCTCCCTTATCACTCCTTGTTGCGGCGTGCAATCCGCTCCCACCTGTCCTCCCTAAAAATATCATCCTTATTACTCCTGTTGCGGCGTGCAACCCGATCCCACATGTCCACCCTTATCACTCCTTATTGCGGCGTGCAACCGCTCCCACCAGACATATCATATCAATTTATTTATAAATTTCACAATTCAAGCTAAGCTTTTCACAATATTTTTGTCTCAACAATAAATAATAAACTGCATTTTTTCTTGGGCTTCATCAATATCCTCTCAACCATGAAACCAACAGGAATATCAACATATATATATTTATTTCGTAAAAATAACGCCAAACCTCTCAACCATTTTATATCACAAGGAAACGAGCTCAACCAACCCAATACTCTTTCCAAAATAGTCACAACAATATCTAACAACAAATCAATAAGGCCAAATAGTCATAGAAACAATAATGGACACATAAAAATTTAGACAATAATCAAATAAGTGGGGAACGAGAATGGGGATCATGTTTAACAGACAATTTGGGTGGTGCATGGATACTCGTCACCTCACCTATATACCACACCCATGCATTCCACATAGAAAACAAGTGGGATTCCTATTTCCTCGAGTCAAAGTTAGACCAAACACTTACCTCAATTTCGTAGGCCACTCACAGCTCAATTATAACTTTTCCTTTAGAATCTTGTTCTAACTTGCTCGAATCTAATCATAATTAACTCAATATCATTAATTAAGACTAAAGTAACTAACTTTATTGAAAAATATAATTTTTCCTAAGTTTTCTAAAAAAAAGAAGTGAAAACCCGACCCCGGGCCCGCTTGGTCTGAACCCCGAGTTTAAGACCAAATTACGTTTACCCATTCACCCACGAACCCAAATATACAATTAGTTTCGAAATCCGACCTCAATTCGAGGTAAAGATTCAATTTTTATAAAATCCCCTAATTTTACCCGAACCCTCAATTTTTACCATGAAAATTCTTGATTTTTGATTTAAAAGTGATGAAAAACATTGGGTAATTGAAAAAGTAAAGTTTAGAATTGATTACATATGAGTTGGGGATCATAATTGGTGAATAAAATCATCCCTAAGGCTGTAAACTTCGAAAATAAGGTGAAGAAGAAGGTCTGCCCGTTTTTAATATATTTTTTTGCCAGCTATTCTGCTTCGTTTCTCATGCCAAATGATCTTGAAACTCGATTTTTATGTTTCTAATGGATTCCTTGTGAAATTCTAGTCAAGTTAGGCTTTTGAATCACTCAACTTGACCTTATAATGAAGGAGATATGTATGTTTTAATATTTGCAAATAGTGCAGATTTTTAATACGCCGTCAGAGGCAATTTCGTAATTAACCTAAAAACCCTGGCAATCTTAGTAAAATGACCATAAAATCCTCATACGATGTCCAAATTCGATGATTCTTTTGCTACGGATTCATAATTACGATACGGATCTAATACTTCATTAAAAACAGAAATCGGAGCTCATTTGTTCAATATGATATCATTTATGCTTGAAGAAACAACATAGAAGCATAAGAAAGAACGAGCGCAACACAACCCAAACCTATTTGAAACTCACCCGAGCCTCGGGGCTCTAAACCAAACATGCACGCAAGTATAAAAGCATCATACGGACTTGCTCGTGTGATCAAATCATGAAAATAACATGTAAAACTACGAATTAAACCTCAAAACTCATCATTTTCATCAAGAACACTTAAAGTTCATAACTTTTCAACCGAATGTCCGAATCACGTCAAACGAACTCCGGTTTTCACCAAATTTCACACTAAACCTTTAAATACTATAACAAATATGTACCAGGATCTGGAACCAAAATACGGCCCGATACCAATGGTTTCAAACATTAATTCTTTTATTTATTTCATAAATATTCAGCAAAATAATTTCTTTCAAAAATTAATTTCTAAGACTTGGGACCTCGAAATTCATTTATGGGCATACGTACGAGTCCCATATTTTATTACGGACCTCCCGGGATTGTCAGAACACAGATCTAGGTACGTTTACTCAAAATGTTGACCAAAGTCAACGATAATCAAATCTTAACTCTAGAATTTACTATTTCTCATTTTAACATAAAAGCTTTCCAGTTTCACGCACGGACTGCGCACACAAATTGAGATATTTAAAATTAGTCTTATTATGGCTAATAAGCCTAGAATTGGGTCTAAATTCTTAAAATGACCCTTTGGATCATCACAGAAGGTTTTTGAGAAATCCGACTGGAAGTGGAAATTTTGATATCGAGGTTGAAATGCGATTCCGAAAGTTGGAGTAGGTCTGTAATGTCGAATACGACTTCTGTGCAAATTTTGGGGTCAATCGGATGTGATTCGATAGGTTTCGGTGTCGGATGTAGAAGTTTGAAACTCCTAAGTTTTTAAAGATTAGATTGGAGAGCGATTCGTTGTTTCGATGTTGTTTGATGTGATTTGAGGCCTCGAGCAAGTCTGTATTATGTTTTGGGACAGGTTGGTGTGATTGGACGGAGTCCCGGGGGCCTCGGGAGGATTCCGGGTGATTAACGGATCAAAATTTGAAGTTGGAGAAGTGCTGAGGTTGCTGTCATCTGGTGTGACCGCACCTGCGAGGCTTTGGCCGCATGTGCGAAGTTTGGATGGTTTGCAGGAAGCCGAAGGTGCGGGCTCTTGGGCGCACCTGCGGAAGCGCAAGTGCGAGGTATGGACCGCAGGTGCGGAAATGAGGCCTGGGCAGATTGTTTTAAAACGGGATTTTTGGCCATTTCTTTATTCTTTCACTTGGTGTGGGCGATTTTTGGAGAGCTTCAAGAGGAGAATTTCGTTATCTATGTCAAGGTAAGTTATTCCAACTCATTTTTAAGTTAAATGCATGGTCTAGGTGCGGATTTGAGTACGGAAATTTGTGAAAAAATATGGAATTTTGAAGAAAACCTAGAATTTCGGTATTTTGGATTTTAGCCACGAAATTGAGCATGAATATTTGAGTAAATTGTATATTTGAGCTAGTAAGGCTATGGGTAGAGTTCATCTTCAAGAAATTTCGGAATCCGGGCACGGGGGCCCGAGGGCATTTTGGTCAAATTCTTCGAGCGGAGTTAGGAATTTATCTAATTTGAATTGTTAACAAATACTAGAGTATATTTTTATTTGTTTGTTGTTATCTGGATAGTTTTGGGGAGTTGTGCATCCATTGGAGTCGTCGGAAGGGCTTGAAAGCCGGTCATGGAATTCCGGAGCGAGGTAAGTCTCCTTTCTAACTTTGTGAGGGGGAATTGTCCCCATAGGTGAATTATTCAAATATGTGTTACTATTTTGGGGGCTACGTACGCATGAGGTGACGAGAGTCCGTGCGTTTATGTCCGGGTAGCCTAGGACCCACTAGCATGCTTTACTTGGTGTACTTGTACCTTGATGATAAAACGAGACTGTCTAACATCATTGGGTTTGAAATGGCTACTTAGGTAGGTTTGAAATTCATTGTCTAATCACTTAAAAAGAGAATTTACCTTTTTCTTGGTTATGTATATATTCTGGTGAATTCCTGAGGTATTACTTGAATGTGTGTATCTATATGGGTACCCAAGTCGCAGGTTAGTTCGCAAGCGGGGTAACTCTATTATTTATATTTAACCCGAGTCGTAGGTTAGTTCGCGAGCAGGGGTAATAGATGCATCTATGGTTCGAGCCGTTCGACCTTCGGCAGTGCACATTTATTTATTGTTGGTTCGGGCCGTTTGACCCTCGGCATTGTTTTCACATGATATTACTGCGTACTTCTTGTGATCTTTGAACTGCTTTCTGGCCTGGAATTTATGAAATTTTCAACTGATTTGACGAAGATTTTAAAGTTGAAAAGAAATGTGAGAAGTAGTTGTTGTTTCCTATCATTACCTATTAAATCTATTGTGACATTCATGCTTAGTGTCTCCTTTTATTTTTATTAAATTGACTTCTAGTAAAGTGTCTAACTCGACCATTCGTCACTATCTCTCTGAGGTTAAGCGGGATACTTACTGAGTACACGTTGTTTTCGTACTCATGCTACACTTGTTGTGCATTTTTATTGCACAGGTACTTTCACAGCGATGTGGCTGGCTTGGAGACTTAAGTGAGCTGCATCATCCAGAGGCGACCCGCAGCCGACATAGTCTCCCTCATATTGTAATTATTTTCATTTTAAGTTCCTTGTCCAATTTGTATTTCGGACAAGCTTCCTAGTATTTGTATTAATTCTTAGAAATTTCTCATGTACTTGTGACACCGGGTTCTGGGATGTGTTTGGGAAGCAATTTTTATTACAAAATGGATGTTTAATCTATCAAAATTTACTTAGCGGATTTTTATTCGGTTGTTATTATGTAACGATTTTCAAATATTAAAATAGGAATTTAACTTAACCATTAATGATTGGCTTGCCTGACAATGGTGTCCGGCGCCATCACGACCTTATGGATTTTGGGTCGTGACAACATGTGAGAAAGAAGGATTTGGAAAGTAAAAAGATTATCAGATTTCCGGTAACATAACCAATTTGTTTAACAAAAAAATATGATTTTCAGTCAAAACCTATATTTAGAAGAAATCGGGCTACTGATAACCAAATAATACCTTACTTTCTCAACAATCCGCTTGAAAAGAAAGAAATAAAATAGCAATGTGAATTAGCAAAAAAGAAATACAGAATGGAATGATAATCTATCCCTCAAATTACGTAGAAGGCTTTTATGAAGCAAAAAAATGTAAGTATATTTCAATAGTGCTTCGAACTTGTCCTTACAAGTGATATTCTATATCCTTATATAGAAGTATCTAATTATAGCGTTTCTCTCTATTTATGATGAATTCATTATGAGCATTAATGGTATTAATTGCTCGTTATGATTGATAATCATAACTGACATATTCGTAGCTATAAATGCCTTGTAAAGACTCTGATTCCTTTTCCTTATTTACTGATGGTTAATGAATCTTCCATCTTTTGGCCTTGATCCATTCCGCTCGTGCCTCTTCTACAGCTGTTTAGGCTCGGTCATCTGTTCTTTACTGTCCCGTGGGTGTTTACTCCGCATCTTCCTTGCACTCTTAATTTGATTAATGGAATATGCCAGTTGTCATTTCATCATTGTTTCACGTATCATGCTTTGTCGGCTCAGTAAGGTTCCACGTGTGACATCTTTTTTCCACCAATACAAATACAAAGCCAAGAGAGAAAAAAAATATTACAAGAAAGGTGTTTCTTGTTCTTCTATCTTTGAATTGAGATTTTTGAGAAAAGTTTCAATACAATATTTCATTCATTAAGCTCACGGGTTTCATTGATCAAAGAATTGATAGTAGGGATCAGTCTCTGTGTGGATAGGCATAGAGTCTTCGCACCATCGAAGAAAATTCTGAAACGAGGCTCTCTTCACCAGGTACATCTCAAACCCGATCTTTGACATGTAAATAAATTTAAATACGAAAAGATCTGCCTAAAATTATTATTGTCTTCCGTTGCGTGTTATGAACACCTATATGCAATCCTTCATTTTCTTTATAAAAAGTTTAAGTATTGCTGATATGGTGGAAGTCATTTTCATTTTTGAAAGAGAATGTTTTATGTGAGAAAATCATATCTTGGTGCTTGATTATTAAAAAATATTAGCAAAAGAAGGAAAATGACTTTCATCAGTTATCCCCGGAAGTTAGTTTCCTTATCGTATTTTAACTTTTAACTTCTTATTACTCGATAATAGTTAGACATTATTATTAATCATCAAAAAACTTTACGATTGCTAATATTATTATCAATATTTTTTCAAATAATGCTTATGAAAAATATTTCCTACTCGGCAACCTAACATCAAAAGATATTTACTTGAAAAATGACTTTCCTTAGATGGAAAAAAGAAGGTTTACACTGTTCAAATGGTGCCTTGCAGATGATCCAAGGAGATTAACACGTTCCAGTTCAAGGAATAAGCCACAACAGTTATGACCACTGAAAGAAATTGAGCAATAAAGTTGTAGAAATTTTCTGATGATGTATTCACAGTATTTGCATCTCTTGATACAAGTAATTTAGCTAAAATAAATATAAAAATAAAATGATGTTGTACACTTGTTCAATTCTCTAATACTATAACAGAAAAACTATCTTATTCCCTCTCATGTGCTCACATGTGCCTCTCACGTGTAAAATAACCTCATTATGTATTCAAGGGGTGATATTAGTGCTGGCAAAATGAACCCATATTTTGCTAACCCGCCCAATCCGCCCATATTTTAATGGGTTGGGTGAGTGATATTTAAGTTGGGTAAAATTTGGGCTTTAACCCATATTCAACCCGTAGAAATATGAGTATCATGGGTAAAATATGGATAAAATATGGATTAGACTAGTGGGTTATCTTCCAACTTTTTCATATTTGTTTAGCTTAGAAAAAAAATTACAAAAAAAGTAAAAAAAAAAAGAATTTTGAAAATTACAAAAAAAGGAAAAAAAGGGGTGGGGTGGCAGGATGGGGGGAGGTGGGGGTTGTAGAGAAAAAAAACAGAAATTTGAAAATTACAAAGAAAAAAAAAAAAAGATTGCGGGAGTGGGGGCGGGGCAGAAAGAAANAGTGGGGAAAGTTGAGAAGAGTTTTAGAAAAAATACAACCTGTATAAATTGCATTAGAAAAAAAATACACTTATATAATATGGGTTAACCCATATTCAACCCGCCCATTTGACACCCAATCCGTTTTTTACCCGCATGAAATATGGGCGGGTTGAGACCCAACCCATTTTTGCTCAACCCATTTTTAACCCGCCCAAATCCAATCCAACCCGCCCATTTGCCACCACTAGGTAATATGCTTCCACATGTGTAATTAAATGTGTCAAAATATAAGAAAGAGAAACATGCCTTTTATCTAGAAAACTCTGAAGCCCCATTTCTTTGTAGCTGACATAGTTTGGCCCCATTTGATTGCAAAACTTGTGTTCTAGACTGTTCCACAAGTTCCTTGCTGTTTTTGAATAGATAATATTGTCACCTATGTCCTTTGACAATGAGTTAAACAACCATGAAGTCACCATATCATTAGCTCTACTCCAGAGAGGATAATCTGCTGAGTCGAGCTTAGGTTCTACACAAGTTCAACAATGAAGCCAAGTTTGTTCTTGGCTGAAAAAGCAATGAGAATGGATCTCTTCCAACCTGGGAAACCTCTGCAATCAAAAAGTGCATTGACAAGGCTCATCCCAGGTGCAACTGAAGAATGAAGGAAGTAAGAGTGATTAGAATCAAGGTTCTTTGTCTGACTGGTCGAGCTAGTAACAGTGAGAGTTGGGGAAGCTTCTGTACCAGTCATGGATGAAGATCAGATGAAAAATGAAATATTAGATTTGATAGAGGATTGAAAGATCAAGCTAATCTTGCTCTGATACCATGAAAGAAATTGAGCAATATAGTTGTAGAACTTTTTCTGATGATGTATTCACAATGTTTGCATCTCTTTATACAAGTAATTGGCTAAAAAAAAAATTAAAAAAAATGATGTTGTACACTTGTTCAATTTCTATTCCCTAATACTATAATAGAAAAACTAATTTTATTCCCTCTTATGTAATCACATGTGCATCTCACGTGCAAAATAACCTCCATCTGTACAGCTGGATTTGTCATATCAATGGCACATAATAAATTGCTTCAAGGGGTGAGATGCTTCCACGTGTGTAATTAAATGAGTCAAAATATAAGAAAGAGAAAAAGTGCTCTTATTTAGAAAACTCCGAAGCCCCATTTCTTTGTCTGAAACCTTTCTTCTTCTTCATTTCTATACAAGATGAAATCCCCTCCTTCTTCTTCGTTTCCATTTCATCTTAGATGGAACCCCATACTAATTTGAAATGTGATGAACTATAATACTTCAGGATGTCTCTGTCTGCTGTTTAGTGTCTATACCTACTGCCCACGCCATTCGCCTTGCAATTTTTCTATAGCTAAATGAGAATCCACTTGCAATAATTGACTTGCCATAGACTTGTAAAATTTCATTTTAGATAAATGATGTGATCATAGGGTAAAACCCGTAATTTCCAACCTAAATTACAATAGACATACAACAATTAGGGTGCTTTATTTCTGTATTACCTTGAAAATGACGAGTACAGTTTTGAATCAAATAACTACTCCTATAAAAGATATGCGAGATCTCACAACACTCATTTTTGCAACATGGCGGAGAATGACAATGTTATTCACCAGCCATATGAGAAAGTTCACGTATGTTTTAGGCCAAGAGCTCAAAGAGAGAAGCTAAACGATGTAAGTTTCGCAGCATAACCTGCACCACATAGGCGTTCAATGAGGGATCCTAGCATATATCCTTTGATTTAATGGCTATGATAGTCTTGTTTAAAGAAAATGCAGTAAAACTATATTGCGTACAACTTACTTCATCTTGAAGTTATTTCCTTACTTATTTAGGTGATTTTTTAAGACTTCCAAATTCCAATGATACGGCTTAAGTCCTTTAGTAATGAGGTATTCTTTGAGCCTACAGTGTATCTAAGGTAGGTTCCACTTGAAATATCATGTGCAATACAATTGCTGATCCCAAAATATAGTAACATTTGTTTACTTCATCTCTTTAAAGAAGCTGCACTATAGCTTTAAGTAAGAATTAAGCCCATTATGATTGACCAATATACACATTAAAGATTGCAATTTCCTAATCCAAATAAGAAACAGGGCGAAACTACAACTTCCATTTGTTTCTTTCCCATCTCCTTCTCTTCAAGACATGCACAAACATACAGTTACATGCAAACACAAGAGAGAGAAAGCAAGAAAGAAAGGAATAAATCCTTTTATAAAAATTTACCCATGATACACAGTGACAAACATTAAAGAATTCTCAGCGGGAGATCCTCATAGCCAACCCTCTTTTTGTGCCTTTCAAAGAGTTGTTCCAGTGCTTCAATAAACCGACTGTGCACTTCAGTAACCTTCAGGAAAAAAAATGGCAGTTAAATAAATAAACAAAAATAACTAGCAAACAATTTAGACAATAGCTTGTATCACCCCGACCCTTTAACAAGGAAACACGAACACCTCATTGTTTGTTGCATAAGTAGTGCACGATTACGTGCCAATTGCAGAAAACAAGACAGACACAAACAAGGTAATAAACTGGCATACCTCTTCGACAGTAGGGTCTGGATTTTTCTTGAGCAGAATAGGCCTACCAACTACAACATGCATGGGTCGTTGAAATGGTATGGGAGAACTGCAATGAAACACCATGGCATTACAAAGTTGAAACTAGAAACACAAGACTGGTAAAATGAAAGATGTCTCCAAGTACATTCTAGGAACCTGTCAAAATCCATCTTACGACTGCTCGTAAGCACTACAATCAGTTTACCTATTCTATTTAATACAATTATGTAATCTTTCACGGTTGGTGGAGATATTGGCAGCTCTACTAAACTGGAACTGGAACCAAGTTTAGCAGTAAGGAATCAAATAGCATACATAAGTATATAGTGTACAAACTGGAACCAATTAGATTTAATTTTCAAATACGAATGATCTCGGAAAAGATTATCCATGGCTCATGACTGTAGTAGACCATTTTCAGTATTTCATTCATAAGCAATGTGTTAAAATAACTGAATTCAAAGATTTAGTACTGGTATTCTGGTGTAGAAGTCAGCAGAAACTCAAACAAAAAGGTCAAAATTTTGATACTGCCTTACTGATGTGAAGTAATACACAAAACATTATCTAGTTAAAGGTCATGCATAACATACCCCAGCACGCCCCAGAAGAGTATTGGAGTGAACTTAATGAGCCTAGAGAATTCCAAGTACAATTTTCCGCTTGGCTTCCACCATTTGTAGACATCAGACTGCAAAATTTAGATAAAACTGTAAGCACACATCATGATACATTTTTCAAGAAAAATGACCACCAAAGCAAGAACAATATGAAGATAAAAGTTTCATAAAAAGAGACGGAGATTGGCAGTTACTTTTCTAACGAAAATAATGAAGCACACAGGAAAAAGGAGTTTCTACGGACCACATTAGCAACAAGATAACAAAACAATACATCAAACCAGAAACGAGGAGAAAATTGACATCCCACTGGAATTCTACCCTAGGATGAGCCAATGGTTGTGAAATCACCACGTGCAAAGCCATGATCTTTCCTTAAAGAGTGAAAAGTATAATAAAATCGAACAAGATTTCCTTAGACATACAAATATATGTCGAGGATATGTCAACTGAGTATCTTAATACCTCGCATGCAAATTTCAGTCCACATTTAAATTGAAATCATACAGATTGATACAACAGTCACATAGGAGAGGAAACATTTCAAGTTAAAATTAACGTCTGATGTGAAGCACAAGCATATGGAAGTTAATAATCAAAAACTAAGGAAACCAAAGAAGAATAAAATATGACCTGGCCGAAACAGAATACAGGAACCAGTGGTTTGCCCATCTCCATGGCAATGCGAACAAATCCTTTTCTTCTTTGAAGGTAGGCAATCTATCACAGATTAATAGGGCAATTAGATTTAACACATCCTCATCCCACCATACACAAGTAAATGATATTAAATCTCATATTCTCACTTATCATTTTTTCCCCAATAGGTACATAAGATACATAGTAAACTGTTTACCACACCAAAACACACTTTCCTCTCTACTCCCATTATAAAAAAATTTAAAAAAATAGAAACTTGACATCTCTACTCAAATTGGGAAAGACTTTCGTTTACCCACCAGCATTCAAACAAATACAACTAAAAGCCACTCTCTGAACTAACTTTTCACCTTTTTCACATTACAATCATACTTTAAAGACTTCTCTACGAAGTTGTTGGAACAATTAGTTTAGATATTCATTCTTATCTCCTCTAGGGGTTTGCGTACACTCTACCCTCCCAAGACCCCACTAGTAGGATTATTACTGGGTTGTTGTTGTTGTAGTATTCATTCTTATCTCATTTCTACGGGCTTATACCGAAGAACTATCTTGAGTAAGAGGTCTTGAGTTTGATCCTTCAGAATGAACTTGCTTACCCTATTTGTGAATGAGCTAACTAATTGTGCACATAACAAGGTTTGGTGGTGCATGCTGTTTGCAGATTATATTGCTAATTGATGAAACTAACAAGCTACTGAGACAACTAAAAACTGGTATTGCCAAGAAACACTCTAGAAAGCATAGGTTTGTGATAAGCAGAAGGCAGAAGATATTTCTAAGAGGAAGCCATGCAGATGTAACACAAACAACTACAATGAGATGATTCAAAATATTTCTAAGAGCAACCCTTAGTCATCTTAACAGTCAAATTATTGCTTGGGACAAAATGAAGCTAAAGAAAGGAGATGAATATAGATGATTCACATGTTTTGTAACAAGGTGTAGTTGAACAGTTGATTGATATGACATCTTTGTAGAAACCAAACTAGGTCACCTCTCGTAAGAGTAGTAGAGTAGCTGTCAAGATCAAAGGGTTTTGTAATTAAGTGTAATAAGTGGCTACTAGCTATTCCTGATCAAAATTCCTTAATATAGCTTCATCTAAGTTTGAGCAAGAATCGAAAGAGATGACGCAAGTATAGCATGATATATTGGCTTGTAAAATGCAATCAAGTTTCAAGATTGAACCTCCGAACCACGCTCCATATAGAATGCCTCTTGAACTCCACCTGGCACAATGATGCAACTGTGACCAGAAGCCAAGAGGGATTTAAAACTTTTCCTAGTTGCGGGTGCAAGTCCTAACCACGTCCAGATATGCCTCATGAATGGTGTATAGAACACCTGCCATATTTTCTTTACTGTAAATGCTACTAGTAGTTAAAAATAGGACTACGTACAGTTTAAACTAACAATTACAAGAACAAGGCATCAAATCATACAGCTGTACTTGCTAGCACTTTGATTCTTGGGAGAGGCATGAAACCTGTAAGGTCAGCAAGTGCAACCACCCCAATTGGCCAAACAGAATGTGGCTCATAACCAAAAACTGTAAGAAACAAAATCCGAGTTAGACTGAGCAACAGGAGCTACAGACTTCTATTTCCCCATTTGTGCTGTTAGAACAGAGAATAGTATATATAGTTTCTTGATGGTAGAAACAGATTTCATTTGCCTACAGCAGAGGTTACAACAGGAAAATTTAGAACATAAGTAAACAAAAGAAACAAAGGTTAGAGGATTGAATGATCCAAGATACAGAAAGCTCAACAAGTACTACCTGCATCTTAGTGATGTCTTAAATGAAATACCCTTACTTCTCTCAAAACAAAAAGATAAAGAAAGCTCAACAAGCAAAAGGGTAAGAGAAATGGACCAAGTCAGTTAGAACACAAATCATTAGATGTCATCTACATAGCATTTATGGTCATTAGATGCCATCTATTGTTTAGACAAAAGCAAAGCTAGCATGTTGACTCAGGTTTACATAACTTGTCATCTGAAATAGGCGCAGAAAACCTTACTACTTACTACGCAAGAAAAGAATGGCTAATGATGGTAGTAAGTTGTTTCATATTCCTCTATTTATCCAATGTTTCCAAGTGATTAAGCACATTACAAGTTCACTAGCACTTTCAAAAAGTAAGAGCAATAACCAGACAGTAATGTTATGAGGGAGTGTCTGCTAATATATAGAAGTGGGGACCACAAATTTCTGCTAGTTTCTAGTTTCTATCAATGTGTCAAAATTCTTATCCTTCAACAGGAAAGAAAACTGGAATTTGACAAACCAACTTAGTACAAATAACTGCTTAGTTATACAATGGGAATGCATGACACATAGCAAATTAAAGTCTTCAAACAAAAGACAACATCTTTGGAGAATTAAAGAATGAAAACACAAACAGAAAGATGGTGTCTTATTTCTTTCGAAGTGGAGAAGATGAAAGAAATAATTAATTTACCGTAGGCCTCGTTAGGATCAAATGCTTTGATGTCCTCCACGTACAAATGCACCGGAAAATAACCACAAACATGCTTACAGATGTACCTGAAGATCCCCAATTATCACTATTAATACAGCAACCCAAAAAAATACAAAAATTTCCACTTAATCAGATAAATAATCAGCATAATTGCACCAATAATCCAACCTCGATAATCTTCGGCCCCATTTATTTTTCTCATCAATTGGAATCAGCATAAGTATAAGTAATATTCCTATCACTCTGAAACAAAAAGTCAAAATAAGACAACTGGGTACAATGAAATAGGAGCAACTAATTAAGTAAAGATAGAATTGGAGAGAAACTAACGCGAGAGCTTTAGAGAAGGGAAGAAAGACAAAGGAAGCAAGAATAATTATGAAGTTGAAATGGATAGAGCCAAGCCATAGGACCAGCGCTACTACGGTGTGAAGCAAAGAACCAGAATCCGTCCCTTTAAACTCCACCGGCGTTGGAGGTGACGGCGCCGCCGGTTTTTGATCAGTTACACCATCCTCCTCTATAGCCATAGCCGAAATCCAAATCCAAATAACTAAAAAGATAAACCGAACGGAATATAAAACAGAAAAAATAATGTGAATTAAAGAATTGGTTGAAAGGTATATTAATTTATAGGAAGAAGGTGGATATTAGCTAAGTTTAAAGATAACGAGGAGGCTTTCTTCTTGTTCCAGTGACTTCGCTTGGAAATCATCGTCTTCTTTTAATTTTTAATTTTTAACTTTATGACTTGTGATTATGAGAGTTGGAAGTCAGAGCGTGGATTGGATCTATTTACTACTATTCAGAACTTTGATAAAAACACGTGGTTTCAACAGAGGATCACAGCCTGTTAAATTATGGAGAGTCAAATTCTATTGGTCACATGCAACCGCCCAATTGTTTATGCCAAATTGAACTCTTTTTTTGTTTTACTCTATGTCCGGTATCCGTATTAGAACCAGAATATATTCGGATTCGCATCGAATAAGACCCCATTCGGAGAAAAACATTCCTTATCAAAAAAAAATTTATGCTAAAGGTTCGAATTCGAGATCTCCAGTTAAGGGAAGAGCAGCTTCATCAATGCCCCACAGCTTTTAGAGGTATGCCAAATTGAACTCTACTCTCTAGTGTCTACCAATAAAAGTCTCTTTCTAACCCAACATTTTAGCCAACACTATTGTTTGTATTTGTTTTTGCAAATTTCTAGAATAACTCGTGTCAATTTGGGGCTGGTTTATTTTTTTATGAAGGTAATGTCACGTTTAACTCGATGAATTTCACTCAATATCTATTAACATTCACAAACTTAAATATTGATTAACTCTCCTCACTAAAACTTAAATATCTGGGAGCGTGATAAATGAACGATTATAGGCATAGCCCCTAAATCCTTTTTTTTGGTGCATAACTTTCCTCCTTTCTTTGTTTGGTAGAAGATGATGACTTTTCCGCTAGTAGTAAGAATATTGGTAGTATAGGATAAGATTTTTTTTTGGTTTAAAACGATATATATATATATATAAACAAGCTAGCGTACAACGAGTATGGCAGTCTGGTGGCTATTACAAACTACTATATTAATTCTATCCATATTGCTAGTACTATTGTTTAGTAATAAGGCACAATTAGGAACCGCAACCCCCTGTATCCTGGCTAAGCTGTTTCCCAAAAGTGGTTGTTGAAACTGTGCCTGTCTCCTGTCTTCTTCATATGCTTGTAACACAAAATCCGGCGCCTGATCATAAACTATTGGTACTGAATGGTTAACAAAGTACTTCCCTGCCTTTGCTAATATGTCTGCCACCCTATTTTGCTCCCTGTACGCATGTTGGATGACAGGATGACCTAGTTGGTCCAGGAGGCATCTGCAGTCAAGTAAGATATTCTCGTGTGAGATGTTGATTGTAGCTAGCATATGAATGATTTCGTTTGCATCCACTTCGACTATTAGTGGAGTTAAGTTGTGTAGTTTTGCTAATTTAAGCCCATGTAGTAAGGAATGCAGTTTCGCTGACAGTGGTGTACTTGTTGGCACATTCCCTGAGTAACCTTTTATCCATGTAGCTTGTGAGTTTCGGAACAGTCCGCCGATGCCAGCACCTGTACTCGTGTGAGCTCCATCTGTGTTTAGCTTGTAGAATATACCTTTTGGTGTAGTCCATTGTAGAGAAGCAGTTCTCTTTTTCTTAATTTTGAGAGAATATGAGGTAAGTAAGCAAACTCTGTAGCTAACTGTGTTGTGAAAGATACATTAATCTTTTCTTTTTTGGAGTGGAAATTATTTTTATTCCTAGTTAACCAGATATTCCACAGACAAAGTGGAATATAGGTCTTCGGTGCTATGTTGTAAGGGATAGCTAAACCTTGTTGTTGGAGTATTTTGGGCAGCCATACCGTTGGTCCTAATTCTAAAATAGAATGATGAATTAGATTTGTAAAACATAATTCCTGCCAGTATGTAGTTGCATTTTGACAAGTAAAGAAAATATGCTCCAATGTTTCCTCTCCTTGGTGGCAGTAAGAACAATTAATATCTTGGAGTAAATTTATACTGTGAAGGAATTTGCGTGTGGGAAGCCGTTGGTGATAGAGAAGCCAGATAAAGGCTTTAATTTTTGGTTGTATAGGCAGCTTTCAAATCCATGTGTACTCTTTACCGATGTGTGTTTCTTGTGTATTGTTATTACAAGAATTATAAAGAGATTGAGCAGAGAAACTTCCATTAGGAGTTAAACCCCAGTAGATTTGATCAAAGGATTTGGTGAGTTTACAAATGTAGATTGCATTTATGTCTGTTTTAATGGATGGAGGTAAATCAAACATGATTTTATCCCAATTCCAACCTGTGTCACTTAGTAGATTGCAAATCTTGAGTTTATTATGATTGGAAGGAAGTGGCCCCTGGATTAGGCTACGAATAGTAGTGCCGGGTTTGATCCATGGGTCATCCCAAAAGTTGATATTGTCTCCATTTCCTATTTTCCATGTGATTCCTTTTTAGCATAATTGCCATCCATGAATAATATTATTCCATATCTTAGAGTAGGATTTGTTATTGATTTTGAGGTATTTTTTTATAAGAATATTGGCCCAAATAGAGTTAGGAAATTTAAAAGCTCTATGCAAGATTTGCATGTAATACGTTATTTTTTAGAGTAAGCTTTTGTATTCCTAATCCCCCCTCTTCTTTAGGAGATGTAACAATATTCCAATTGATCAAATGCATTTTTCTCTTTTCAATGGTGCTTCCCCAAAGGAAGTTTCTTTCATATCTTTCTAGCTTTTTAATAATAGTAGAAGAGATTTTTATATAATTCATCAAATGATTTGGTAAATTATTCAAGGTGGATTTTATTAAAGTGGTTCTACCTGTTAGTGTAAGAAATTTAGTTTTCCATCCTGCAAGGCGGTTTTTAAAATTATCGAGTAGGCTTTGAAAGTCAGCTATTTTCGGCTTTCCTTGGAAGATTGGAAAGCCCAAGTATTTACCAAAGACAGAACCTTCTTTCATACTAAAAGAATCAGTGATGTAAGATTTGTCACAAGCATTACAGTTTTTGGAAAAGAATATTTTGGATTTGTTATAATTTATTATTTGCCCTGAGTGGCAGGTGAAATAATTTAGGACATCAATGATAGCATGACAGCTTTTAGTTATGACCTTAGAGAACAGGATAATCTCATCTACGAAGAATAGATGAGATATCTCTGGCCCCTGTTGTGAAATACGTATTGGTTTCCATTGTAAATAGTCTACAGCTTTATAAATACAACGACAAAGCATTTCTATACATATAATAAATAGATAGGGTGAGAGAGGGTCTCCTTGTCTAATTTCCCTAGATGGTTGGAAGAAAGGAGTCCTTGTTCCATTAATAAGTAAGGAAATCTGGGATGTTGAAACACAAGACATGATTAAGTTGATCAGATTGTTTGGGACATTGAAGAAGGTGAGAGCCCGTTTAATAAATGACAATTCTAGTTTATCAAAAGCTTTTTCGAGGTCTAACTTTAAGAGCATGAATGATGTTTTGCCTTTCATTTTGGCATAATAATTAATTACTTCCTGAACTATAATAGCATTATCTGATGCTCTTTTTCCTTTTTTGGAAACTAGTTTGCGTTGGCCCTATTATTTGGTCAATAATGGGCTTAAGGCGATTAACTAGTATTTTGATAATCAGTTTATAAATTGTATTACAAAGGCTAATTGGACGATATTGATGTATTAAAGTAGGGTGTTTAATTTTTGGGATTAAACAAATAAGAGTTTGATTAATATCCGGAGGTACATACCCCAGATGAAAGATTTCCTTACAAAAAGTAGATACTTTCCCTCCTACTTCATTCCAATAACGTTGGTAGAAATAAGGGTGTAGTCCGTCCGGCCCCGGTGATTTGTAAGGCTTAAAACTAGATAAGGCTAATTTAATCTCAGCATCTTGAAGAGGTATGCAAAGCCTTTGTTTATCATCATCCTTCGGAGAAATGTTCAGAGAGTCAGCATGAGAAATTTGTGATTGTTCATGTGAAGTGGAGAATAGATTTATGTAAGAATTTGGGATATAATTTTGTAGGTCAATATGATTTGTGATCCAGTTGCCACCCAAATCTTGGAGGGCATTTATATGATTCCTTCTACGCCTATGAAGGGTCGACATATGGAAAAATTTTGTATTTGCGTCACCCTCATTTAACCAGTTTATTCTTGATTTTAGTCTCCAAAATTCTTCCTCTTGACGAAGTATGGTGATGTACTCAATATTTAGCTCCTTTTCCAGTTGTTGCAAGTAGGTACTAGTTGGATAATTTATAGAAGCCTGTATTCCAGCTAGCCTAGCTAGAATATTTCATTTCTTATGGAATATATTGCCAAACGTACCCTTATTCCATCTCTTAGTGACTTGTTGAAATTTTTTAATAGTGTCTAATAAGGGTTGATTTCCTGACCAGACATCACAAACTAATTGCCGGAACTGAGGATGAGAAGTCCATATTGTTTCAAAGTGATATACATTATTATGTTTAGGTAGATTAGGCTCCAAAATTATTAATAAAGGGCAGTGGTCTGAATGAGTACGGGGGATATGTTTAATAATAATATCGGGGTAAATATTGAGCCAATCATAATTAGCTAAACATCTATCTAGTTGTTCCAAAATAGTATAACCTTTAGGCCTTTTGTTAGTCCATGTGAATCGGCTACCCTGGAAACCTAAGTCTATTAGTTTACAGTTATTTATAAATTTACTAAATTTGTCCACTCTATTGTTGTTGAGAGGCAGTACCCCAAATTTTTCGTGGGCATTAAGAACTTGGTTAAAGTCGTCTCCTATAAACCAAGGCATCCTAAAATCATGTTGAACATAAGCTAAATTTTCCCAAAGTAGATTACACATATAATGATTATTACTAGCATATATTGCAGATAAAAGCCAAGATGGATGATTAGGACTAACCTGGACAACACAGTGAATCTCTTGGTCACTTAGCCTGAGTTCCCTAACATGTATATTGTCCTCATTCCAAAGTACAAGAAGACCTCCAATGAGCCCATTTGCTGGCACTTGTGACATATGTGAGAAGTTGAAATCATCCCTTAACCTAGCATGATCATGCATATGTGTTTCAAGGAGTATAGCTAGTGCTAGTTTATGATTATCTAGTAGTGACCTGAAGTGTCTACGAAACTCAGGGTTATGCGAGCCACGACAATTCCAGATTAGGAAATTCATGTATGAATTAGGATTGTTTGTTTGTCCTTGTGGAATCATCGTCATCCGATTGGGAATAGGACTCGTCATTTGAGCTTGACTCATTGAGAGAGGGAGATGATGGAGAGTGGGAATAATTACCATGGCTTATTTTCCCGCCTCTGTGTTGGTTGTTCGGCGAAAGTTGAGGCTGCATGTTACCATTTTCGGAGGACATTTTAGAATGAATTTTTTTTTGAACTCTTCTTTTAGGCTGTAGAGATGAACTCCCTTTAACCACCAATATTCCGTTCGTGTTTCTCTCATCTCTGCCAAGATTGCTGCCAACTCCTGTCTTGTTTGAACATCTAGTGCGGGAGGAGATGGAGGTGGTGTTATGGGAGGGCTCTCCTGTGGTGTAAGACTCTCTAGGGGACTTAGTGGACTCAAATATGGGGAGAGTGGGTTGAATGTGTTGAGATCCTGAAACCACGGTGCATATATCTTCCCCATGTGGTGTGGTGGGTAGAAGGGCAATAGATTTGTTAGCGGATTCCATGGTGCACTTAATGGACTCAGTGGGTATGTCCAGTGACCTTGGGTCGATGATGAGGCTTGGTGTTCGAGTAGTAGCGGAGTTTGTGTCGAGTACCACTGGTTTTGCGAATACGCCTCCATCCCAAGTCTCATCCCTTCTGTAACAATCTCGGCAAGGTGAGTGGGGTTTTGAATGAGTAGAACAACCTCCTGATTGTTCATTTCCATGGTGAATACTAAGGCATACCCCTGCATGCCCATCTACAGCCATGAGAGAAGTGTTTGGTCTATGGCTAGCATCTGGGATGTGTAAATTAATGGCGTATCCATGTGAGAGAGGTAAGGACCTTGCATGGTAAGACGAGGGAGGTGGAAGAATTGATTGTTGTTCTGCATGTTGGGCCTGTGGTGGAAGACTGGTCGTGTGTTGGTGAAGGAGGGTCTCTGCATTCTTAAAGGATGCTAAGTTTAGTGGTAATGTAGAGGGAGGTAAAAAACCTTTTCGTGTAGGATTTATGATGGTGAACTCAGACGGAGTAATTGAGGAAGGTTGTGGGGAAAATAAACTGCTTGTTCCTGTAGAAGGGTTTTCACGTGTTGTGTAATGATTAGTAGTGCATGGAATTGGGGTAAAATTAGTATCCCCATCCAAAGAATATACTGTAGCTTGTTTGTTTTGTATGGATATGTTGGTGGGTAAATTTGACGTGGCTTGAAGGGGTGAATGCTCGGATGATTTGGCAGCTAATGGAGGGTCTGTGTATTTAATGCTGGTCTTACGTGTAGTAGGTAAGTTAATGGAGTTTGAGTCTTGAAGGGGTGTTAGTGGGTCCATGTGGTGAGGTGAAGCGTGAGAGTGGAGATCAAGCAAAGTAGTTTCATTGGCTTGGGTATTAGAAATATGCATGTTGGAGTGCTGATTATGCATTTCATTAGAATTTTTATGAGTAAGAGTATGGTTTGATTGGGGTGCATCTGTAGTAGTTGGGCCTTTGTAGTTGGGCTAAGGCCCAAACTGTTGTCTCCTAGTTCGTTTTGGTTTGGGTCCATCAGAGGAGAAAATTTATTTTTACTAGCAGTGGGTTGGTAAGGCCCAATATTGGCAGTATTCTCCAAATGGTCCAAATTAGATGAAACAGGGTTAGATGACTTACCTGGTACCTGCTGTCGCGGTGGGTGATGCTCGTGCTGAGATCTAATGATGTACATGTTGTTCTTGTGGAAAGTTTGGTGATAATATGTTTTCTTAGGGAAAGTCACAGTTTTCCACTCATTTATAGGAGATGAGAGTGGAAGGGATACAGATGAAGGTGATATAGGTAAGCTATTAATTGATTCTCTATTAGGTGGGACTGATGTAAAAGTGAATGAACAATTTAGCATAGCATGTCCCAGATGTCCACATCTAGTGCACAACAAATTGAGACCTTCATATACCAAGGATTGTCTATGAGTGCCTATGAAAATATGTGTTTTGAGTGGTTTTTCTAGAGGAACTTCAATGCAGATACGTGCATAGCGTCCCCTCGTAGTGGTTGAAGTACATGTATCAACCTTGAGTAGTTGCCCTAGCTTCGAACCCACACTTTGAAGGATTTCCATATCATAGAATTCCGTTGGTAGTTCTGGAAGTCTAACCCATATGGCCGAGTATGTAAGTTGTGTTGAAGATGCGATGAATAAGGGCTCCTACCTTCTAACTGTTAGGAAGTGATTAAGAACAAACCATGGGCCCCCATGCAAAGCTCGATGCATATTTTCTGGTTGTTGAAATTTAATGAGGAAGAAATCAGATCCCAGATCTATGAGGGGGAGTTCCTCTGTAGGTTTCCATAATTCCATTAGTTTTGTCCTTAAGATTTGGTGAGTGATACGCCTTCCAAACAGTTTTATAATTACTGAAAATTTCCATAGCTCATATAATGTTGATTTATCTGTTGCAGTAATAGGTATGAAGGTATCCTCCTCTGCTTCAGCCGTATTTATCTCATCTGATAGGTCAGCACTTAGTATTTGTTGAGTGTGTAAAGACCGTGAAAGAGAGAATAGGTCATTAGTTAACAAAGTTTGTAGGAAGGTTTCTGGTTTGGCCTTGTTAGTAGTATCATCAATTTGCATAGTGGCTAGATCTGGTGGTTCTTCTATCATATGATGAGATTGGCTTGGCTTTGAAGGTTCGTTCATGGTTTGGTTTTTACATTCGATAGAGAGAAGAAGAGGCTCAGTTCATTCTTTACTATAGGATAAGATACGATAGGGTATGTGAGATTGTAGGTGAGGAGAAACAATTTGTGCATTTTCTATGGATTATTATTCTATTAATAAATCAAATTTGATTCGCGTATAATTGAGTTTCTTCTCATGTCCTACTTCATCTTCTTCAAAATTATAAAACTATTTTATATTGCTTAAGTTATTAAATATAAGAATTATTGATTTATGAATACGTGGAAGCCAATAATTCGAAACGGAGATTAACTCCAAGAAGCAAGCTAGAACCAGAGGCTCTGCTCCCAAGATTACTGTTTTTCGTGATTCTATCTTCATTTCAAGGTTAAGTATTGCGCATTTCTTTAATTATTTTATTATTTTAGGATCGAATTAATTCACTTATCTAGAAACCACGTATAAATTCAATTGTATCGTTTTACGGGTAAATAGTTGGCGCCCACGTAGGGCCTAGACAGCCGTGTAATTAAGTTGATCCTTGCATCTTTTACTAACGTGTTTTGATTATTTGTCTTAGCAAAAATTCACAAGAAATGACAGATAATGATGTTAACAACACATACAATCTTGAGGTTCAAGGAGACCAGTTGATCGGCTCTAACCCTGCACTACTATATAATGGCGAGGAGGGGTCGATGTAGCTTTTACCCGAAAGGTCGAGATCGATATCCACTTGGAGTTATAATTGGTTGGGAATTGGGTATTTATCCGATCTAGCTATGTATTTTGTCTTTAATTACACTTCTAACCATGAGTGAGTTTTGATTCTATTCTAATTTACTACTATTGATTGCTGAAAATAAACTAAGTACAATGTTTTTGTAAGGGTTTTCTCAATTGATAAAAAGCACTAGGGAAGCGACTTACACTTAGGCGAGTATCTAATGGGATCAAGAATTTAGGACAAACTTATTGTATCTGAGGTCGTGATACAACCTCACACTCAATTACTCAATCTATACCTCTCGGTAGTTTGAGTGACTTTGCCCGAATTGGTTTTCTCAAGCCTAATTGGGTGTTCAAACAGTGCAAGTGAAATTGGCTCAATTCGGGTACTATCTCTAGGTTTAACCCTTTAATTGGGTCTATCAATCTCTTGAATTCACCCTAATTCCTTGTAGCCTATTTTACCTAGACTTGGGGCCTCTTTCTCAAGAAGAGGCCTAGTCAAAAAAGCATGAATTAGTGTTTGCAACCACCAATTCAACAAATAACGCATGAAACAAGCTAAATATCAATAACCCATAAACAAATAAGCCCTAAAATTGAAGACCCGTTAAATACCCACACTAGGGTTGGATCACAACCCTAGCTAATGGGTCTAGCTACTCATAATTGAGGTAGAAATTAAATATGGAGATGAGATATAAGCCATAAATGTTAATTACAAGACCAAAATCTAAAGTTATAGGCTAAAACTACTCTAAAATTACTCAAAGTGGAAAAGTGTTGCTGTTCACGAGCTCCCTAATACAAAAGATGACCTAAAAATGTGAAAAGAACTATTTATACACAACTGAAGTTACTGGACAAAAATACTCCTACGGAGGTCCTGCTGTCAGCGTAAAACTGGGCGCCTCAGCGAATGCACTTTCGCGGTCGCGCAATAACGACCGCGGTCCACGTTTTTCTTCAATTAAATCTGAACTGGAGTAAATTTCGCGGACCACGTAAATACAATCGTGTCCGCGTTGGCAACAACCGCGGCCGCGGAAAATGTTCGTTGACCGCGTCTCACAAGTTTATTCCACTTGCAACTCTCTGAACTTTGATTTCGCTCCCAGCGAAATTTTTACAGCCTTAGCGTCAGGTGGCTACGCGGCCGCATAAAATGGACGTTGGCCACGTTCTTTTGCTTGGCCCATGATTGCCATGTCTCTGATTCTCAACATTCCGCTCTCAGCAAAATTTTCTCCGCGGCCGCGCTTTTGTAGTGCTGTCAGTGGTCAATACTGAGCCCCATTCCATCTCTCTGAACCTCACCTTCACGATAGCTCTCTAGTAATCCGCCTCAGCGGTAGACTTTACGTTGTAGCGTAAAAGTGGCGTTGACAGCGCTCCAGTAAAGTTTAAGACTTGTGCAAGTTTGGCTCTTTTATGAGTTCGTTTTGGCTTCTTTGCCTCAATTTGGCAAAAACCTGCAAGTCAGCACCTTGAGTTAGTTTTCGGGAATACCTTAACACATTTTTTACCCAAAACTTAAGAAAAAAAGAGTAAATAGTAGGTTAAAATCCCTAGTTATCAACTCCCCCAAACTTAAGCTCTGGCTTGTCCTCAAGCAAATATGGTAATTCCCACACAAGAAAAAGAAAGTAGAATTTCAGCTGTCCTAAAGTAACTTCATCAAGCTTCAATTGGAACTAACAATTACCCTCAACACAAATGCATTATCGACAACATTATTCAATGACTTTATGAGTTCCATAGGTCTAATGTGACACAAAAGCTTCAAGAGTTGACTCAATTCATCAAAGATACTCGCTCTCACACGTAGGTCACTGTGGATCCCAAACTCTTTCTCCTATACTCTCCATGAGCTCATCTCACCTTATCGAATGTACACTCAAAACCGGGATTGTCAAGAAGTGCGCTCATCACTCTCAAAAGAATACCACAAGTCCGGCTCTAAGTACTATAGGCTTGCCCCTCATGTAAATCACCACTAATGTAAGCTCACTCAACTTGAAATCCTATAGGGCTTTAGCGGGATATAATGAAGGCTTTTTGGATCAAAGTTGTACATAATGAACTATATCATCTTTCCTTAAGTACTTCATTTTTACAATTCGGATCATGTTTTCTAGACTCTTTGAGTCATTTTCTTCTTCCTTGGGGGGAACTAGAGAGACAAATTGTCGCTCTTTCTTCTATTTGACGCTCATTTTTCTCCTTTTCTCATCCTTCCAAGCCTTTCAACATTGTTTTCTTGAATCCTTTCAACCTTTACTTTTATTTTGACATGTTTCCTTTTTTTTGGCTTTTCATCCTTTTCATCAATTCTTTTTGTTCTTTGAACTTCCTTGTCTCTCCCCCAAACTTATGTTTTTGACTATTGTTCATCATGAATGCTAAAGAAATATTGGGTGCCAAGAGAGGGTCATTATAGAACGGATGAAGGCTTGTAATGCGGTTATTGAATGAAAAGGCTTAAACTCAAAGGGGTTGACTAAGAATATTATAATGGTAGGCTATGGAAGTCTTCAAATTCGAATGGGACCAAGTAGAGCCTATAATCACTTCTCACGTCGAGCTACACTTAGAATTTCGCCTAGAAAAACATTCGGGGCAAGTTCTAGACTTGTTGACACGACACTTGGACTTGCAATTCAAAACCTCACCTCTCAAGCCACTAGATTACTAAAGAGAATAGAGTTGAGGGCCCACAACAACCCTAAATACGATTGAAACTCACATATGGCCACATAAACCACTTGATGATAGTTTTAGTCAACTCAAGATTCTAAGGGTCACAACTAGAGCTAGTCTCGTCAACCACTTGTATCTAACCATGAGGTAAAAGGTAAATATGATGGTGTCAAGTGAAGCTTACTTGAGTCACTTTTATTCATTACTACTATATAAAAGAAAAACAGACTCAATTCCTTAAGAAGGTCATCACGCCATCCATCGTAGGGAAGAGCCACTGGTTCACACAAATAGGACCTCTCATCCTTTCTGATCGCCCTGGTACGCCTTGGCCATAATATTCCCGACGTTGATCGGGAACCCTGCCATGATAGCCCCCACAATAATATCCCGGGATACCGGCATGTCACTGTCATGAGTAGTAGGGTCTATCTTGCTGCACACAAATGTAGACCACCCCTTCGCCTCGAAGCTCAGAGTGTTCCTGTAGATAGGACCCCGGGTGTCAGCCAAGCTGGGTTGGTCCCAGGAATAACATTCACTGAAGCAAGCCAAGGGTGGGCTAACTCATCCAGCTCCACCTTCTCTAGATACAGGGACTCATCTTTATCATTAAACCCAGCATATTCATTTAGAGACTTGCCATGAAACATAATTTTCTTATTGCGGACTTTGGTCAAGTATGTGCCCTTTTTTATGTGGGCGACATTTGCGTAGAACTCCTTGACCAAGAACTCATTGGCCTCTGGTAGGTTGCTGGTGAAGAAATTCCACCCCACTCTCTCGTTGAAGTTCCTCTTGACATTTGGATTGTGGGGTAGAAGGTCTCGCTCAATGAACACCCTCTCAAATGTAAGTGACCTATGAAGCCACCACTCCCGGAACTTGTGGTATTCTTTTTCACTCACAAATCGGTCTTGACATACTACCGGATTCTGAGATCTCACTAATCCCCCTGTCTGTGTGTCACCACCCCTCCCATCATCCGAGGCGTCATCATCACTATCAATCTGTACTCGGGCCAGTGTGGAGGCTGGAGCTGCTGTACTGGGGGCCGGGGGTGGTGGAGAGTACCTCAGTCCCAAGCTATCCGAAGAGGCGGACAGTGAAGTTGATTAATTTATGAGGCGCCACGGTTGGGATTGTGCCTCCTCTTGAGTCTGGAGAGCTTCCCCCTCTGAAATTTACCGAGATGGGACGTACTCACGAGTCTCCGAAGTGTCAGGAGTGGGCCTCCGAAGGGTTTGTTTCTTCCCAATAAGGACTTTAGGAGCTAAGGGTGAAGCTGGTTGTTTGCCTCTCCCCGTCCCTGGGAGGACTCTCCTCCTTGGTTGTTTATCTTGTCCACCTCTAGATATAACCATTGTCTGCATAAACAATCAGTGAAAGTTCATTAGTATTGGTATTCAATCAAGTAGTAGATTAAAGCAGATAAAGGTTGCAGTATGTAAACAGTGGACCGCTGTCAGCGGAAAAAGGAGTGCAGCCGCAGACTGGCCACCGCTGACAATGGAAATAAGGGCACGGCCGCGAAAGCATCACCGCTGTCAGCAAAAGAACCAACGCGGTCGCGGACTCAACTAAGCAATGCTCTTAACATTAACTCTGTTGTCTGCAAAAAAACAAGCGCGGCCGCGTAATGCAGACCGCTAACAGCGGAAATATCACCGCGGTCGCATAAAATAAGCCAATTTAAACTCAAAAAAATCATATGACCGCTGACCGCAGAATTTAGGCCGCGCCCGTGAAATTTGAAATGAACATGCACTGAAAAAGCATTCATGAGCTAGGGTTTACACTTAGTGGAGAATTTAAGCAATTAAGAAAAGTAAAACACCCGAACCCCCATTAGGCATAAAAAACATTTACCCATTCATTTTTATCAACATTTAAGCAAGATTATGATGCTAGGCATGTAATAACCCTAACTAGAAAGAAAAAAAATTGAAACTAACTAAAAAGAAAAAGAAAGAGCTAAGATTAAAACAAAGAAATTGAGCATACCAGTTGTTTAATTTAATGTAGAAATTAGTCTTGCTAAGTGAGATGAATTGGAGATGCAACAAGAGTTAATGAACAGTTCAAATGAGGCTATTGAGGGTGTGAAAAGTGTAAAAGGAGAGGGGGGGGGGTTCCTCCTTAATTATACTAAAATCCTAAGGACCCCACTGGCTTACCTGGCGCGGCCGCGGAATTCCACCGCGGTCCGCGCTTTGGCTGCTTTGAAGAGCTGAAGCTGCAATGTCACCGCTGGGAGCGGAAAAATTGCCACGACCACGGAACAGTAACAACTAACCGCATAAAATCGACCGCGGACGGACGCAGACCAAACTTCAGAGACATTGCATTTTTTTATTTTTGCAAGTCCGCGTCCGCTACAGTATATCGCCCCCGGGAAAAAGCTTCCGCTGACCGCGAAATTTTGAGCACGGTCAGCGGTCCAATGCACACTTAGCCAAATTTATCCAGTATTTGTCATGCACTGCATCAACAATTCCTACACAAATCTCACAACCAGTTAGTTCAAAAGAGCCTAATCTAAGAAGAAAAATCACTTGGGTTGCCTCCCAAGAAGCGCTTGATTTAACGTCGTGGCATGACGCAGGTTACCATCATCATTGAAACTTTATCAAAGCCATGTGACTGTCATCAAACTTTCCCAAGTAATTCTTCACACGATGCCCATTAACCTGGAAGATTTCACCATTTTTGTTCTTCAAGTCAAGAGCACCAAAAGGTGTTACATGTACTACCTCAAAGGGACCACTCCATTTGGACTTTAGCTTGCCCAAAAATAGACATAACTGGGAGTTGAAGAGAAGGACCACATCACCCTCCTTGAGTTCCTTTTTTCTGGCATATTTATCATACAAGTATTTCATCTTCTCCTTGTACAATGATGAGCTTGAATAGGCATGAAACCAAAATTCATCTAGCTCATTGAGTTGTTCCACCCGGAGGTTTGTTGCAACATCCCACTCAAGATTTAACGCCTTCAAGGCCCACAATACTTTATGTTCTAGCTCAACCGGCAAATGACACGCTTTACCAAACACTAACCGGTATAGAGACATACTGATTGGAGTCTTAAATGCAGTCCTATAAGCCCACAGCGCATCATCTAGCTTCCTTGACCTATCCATTCTATTGGCATTCATAGTTTTTGACAAGATGTTTTTGATTTCCTTATTTGAAACCTCCACTTGTACACTATCTTGGGGATGATAAGGGGTAGAGACCTTTTGATGACACCATATTTTGCAAGCAAAGTGTCAAATTCCCTATTGCAGAAATGATACCTCCCATCACTGATAATTGCCCGGGGAGTCCCAAACTGTGTGAAAATGTTCTTCTTGAGGAATTCTACTACACGACGGGCTTCGTTGTTGGGCAAGCCACGACTTTGACCCACTTGGAAACATAATCCACCGCCACAAGAATGTAAGTATTGCCACACAAACTCACAAAAGGGCCCATGAACTCTATGCCCCACACGTCAAAAATGTCAACTTCCAGAATAGTTGTGAGGGGAATTTCATCCTTCTTTGATATTCCCCCAAACTCTCTGACATTCATCACATCTCTTGAAAAGTTCACTGGCATATCCATATAGGGTTGGCCAATAAAAACCACAACTAAGAACCTTGGAAGCAGTCATTGCCTCACTGTGATGACCACAATAGGGAGAGGAATGTCAAGCATTAAAAATGCTCATTTGCTCATCCTCTGGGACACACCTGCGAATCACTCCATCATTGCATATCTTGACCAAGTAGGGATCATCCCAATAATAGTCCAAACTATCTCGTTTGAGTTTATTCCTTTGATTAGAATAGAGCTCACACGGGACAATGCTGGTAACAAGGAAATTGGCAACATCCGCAAACCAAGGCATATCAATCAAAGAAACTGAGAGGAGTTGCTCATCCGGGAAAGCATCATTGGTTTTCAATACCATCTTTGGGCCTCCCTTGCTCTTCTAGACGGGACAAATGATCTGCGACCTGATTTTCACTTCCTTTCCTACCAATGATCTTGAGGTCAAATTCTTGAAGCAACAAAACCCATCTCATCAGTCTAGCTTTGGAGTTCTTCTTTTTCATCAAATACCGGTGCGGTGCGTGATCGGTATGAACAACCACTTTGGCGCTCATGAGATAGGGCCTAAACTTCTCCATGGAGAACACAATTGCTAACAATTCCTTTTCCGTCACTGTATAATTAACTTGGGCATCATTCATAATTTTGCTTGCATAGTACACCGGATGAAATATCTTGTTCCCCCGTTTCCCCAAGACCGCTCCTACCACAACATCACTTGCGTCACACATAATCTCAAAGGGTGAGCTCCAATTTGGTGCGGTAATGATTGGAGTGGTTGTTAATTTATACTTCAAGAGCTCAAAGGCCTTCATGCACTCTTCATTGAAATCAAATCTTGCATCCTTCTCTAATAGCTTGCATAGGGGATTCACCACTTTGGAAAAGTCTTTGATGAACCTACGATAGAACCCCACATGCCCAAGGAAACTTCCAACTCCCTTGACGGAAGTCGGATGAGGTAACTTTGAAATCACTTCTATTTTAGCCTTGTCCACTTCTATTCCATCTTTTGAGATCATATGGCCAAGTACAATGCCATCCTCGACCATAAATTGGCATTTTTCTCAATTAAGCACAAGATTTGTCTCTTCACATTGGGCTAGAACCTTGTCAAGATTTTGCAAACATTCTTCAAATGAGTCTCCAACCACAAAAAATTCATCTAAGACTTTGAGGAATTCATCCACCATGTCCGTAAATATAGCCATCATACACCGCTGAAATGTAGCGGGTGCATTACACAATCCGAACGACATCCGAGATAATGCAAAGGTCCCATACGAGCAGGTGAAGGTAGTTTTCTCTTGATCTTCTAGGGCTATAAGAATCTGATTGTAACCTGAGTACCCATCCAAGAAAGAGTAATAGGATCGCCCGGCAAGTCTGTCTAGCATCTGATCAAGAAATGGCAACGGGAAATGATCTTTTCGGGTCACCTTGTTCAGCTTCCTGTATTCCATACATACCCTCCATCCAGTCACAGTCCGAGTAAGGATCAACTCATTTTTTTCATTTTTCACCATAGTCATACCCCTTTTTTGGCACACATTGCACTGGTGAAGTCCATGCACTGTCTGATATTGGATAGATAACCCCTGCATCAAGCCATTTGATAATTTCCTTTTTGACCACCTCTTGCATAGTCTCTTTCAACCTCTGTTGATGTTCCATGGACAATTTTGCATCATCCTCAAGTATAATTTTATGCATGCAAAAGACGGGGCTTATGCCCCGAATATCAGCTAAGGTCCATCCAATTGCCTTTTTCTTCTTTGAAGTACTTCAAGAGTGGAGTTTATATTCACTTTGGTTAATCAAGCAGAAAGGATAACAGGTAATGTAGAAGAAGGGCCCAAGAATTCATACTTGAGGTGTGATGGGAGAGGATTCAACTCCAAAGTTAGTGGCTCCTCGATCGAGGGCTTTGTCGGTGGAATCTTCTGATTTTCCAAGTCTAGGGATAGCTTACGAGGACCATAAGAGTAGGAACCCATTCCTTGCAAGGCATTAGTACATTCAACCAAGCCATCCCTCACATCATCCTCGTGGTTCAACAAAACAGCTTCCATGGGATCTTCCACATTTATCATTGCACTTGTATCATCAATTATCACTTCCATCACAAAATCCACAAAAGAGCAAACCTCGGTACTATTCGATTGCCTCATTGACTTGCACACGTGGAAGACAACCTTTTCATCGCCCACCTGAAAGGTGAGATCACCGGCTTCCACATCCACCAATGTCTTCCCTGTTGATAGGAAAGACCTTCCCAATATTATAGGCACCTCATAGTTTACTTCATAATCGAGGATCACAAAATCAGCAGGCAAGATAAACTTGTCGACCCCTACTAGAACATCATCAATAATACCAAAGGGCCTCTTCATTGTTCTATCCGCCATTGTAGTGCCATTGAAGTTGCTATTGGTTGACCAATACCCAAAGTTTTGAATACGGAGTAAGGCATCATATTTATACTTGCACCCAAATCACACAAGGCCTTTGCTAAATCCGCACTCCCAATGGTACATGGAATTGTAAATGCGTCGGGATCTTCAAGCTTGGGAGCCATCGTGTGCACAATGGAACTAACTTGATGAGTCATTTTGATGGTATCACATTCCATAGATCTATTCTTAGTCACCAAGACTTTCATAAACTTGGCATATCTCGGCATTTTCTCAAGAGCTTCCACTAATGGAACGTTCATTGACAAGTTTTTCATCATCTCTATGAACTTCTTGAATTGATTTTCGTTCTTTTGATTTTCCAATCTTTGAGGATAACGCGTAGGAGGCCTTGGCAAAGGAGCCTTGGCTTTTGTCACTACCAGCTCCAGTATGTCTATCACGTGTTCCCTAGACGGGTTCACGTCATTTTGCATCTCCTCCTCGTTGTCATTAATATCAATCCTCACTTCACCATTCAATTTATCTTCACTCACTTGATCATCAACTATAGGAACATCATCATTTTGTATTTCATCATCATCACACACAACTCTCTTTTGCTTGGAGGTGCTTGCTTCACCACCTCTACCACTCCTTGTGGTCACCGCCATTGCATGCTCGATATTGTTATTGTTCCCACCCTTCGGGTTTACTACCGTGTCACTAGGTAGTGCCCCCTTAGGGCGAGTGTTCAATGCTTGTGATATTTGACCCTTTTGGACCTCAAGATTGCGGATGGAGGTAGTGTTGGAGGCAATTTGAGCATTAGAATCGACAGTTCTCTCCATCATCTGTTTGAACATATACTCAATCCGTCCCATATCATTGCTTGACGAACTTTGACATTGATATTGATATGGAAGTGGATTGATGGGTTGTAGATACATCGGGGGACTTTGAAAGCCCAACCCCCGATTATCATTTCCTCCTCAATTATTTTTGTTATTGCCATTCCAATTGTTGTTGCCACCCCAACTCTGATTGTTGTTCCCCTAGTTGTTTGAGTTGTTGTTATTGTTCCAGTTTCCTTGCCCTTGATTATTCTAATTCTGATTATTCCCCTGAGATCGCCATTGTTGATTTGGAGCATTGCTCTGTTGTCCTTGATAGTTGTTAACATACATTACATCCTTAGATTGGTCATCATATGAATCATCATTGTTGTAGCCACTTCCACTTTGCTCATGTTGATCATTATTGCTTTGCATTTGTTGGCCACGTTGTCTTCTCATGTTTACCATTAGATTGACCCCTTCCATTGCATTTACTTGTTTTGGTCCTTGGATTTGCTGGAGCTGTGCTTTGGCAAGCTGGTTCATAGTTGTTGTTAACTCAACGATGTCTTGGAGTTCCTTGTGAAGATTGATCACATTCGGGTCACCTTGAGGAACGTTTGCCCGACTTTGCCACGCTGAAGAAGTGTCAGCCATTTCATCAAGAATGTCACATTCTTCATCATATGTCAGCTTCATAAAATTACCCCCAGCTAATTGGTATACCACACATTGATTGGTCGTGTTTATGCCCCGGTAAAATATTTTTTGGATCATAACTTACTTCATGTCATTATTGGGGCATCCCTTGATCATAGTTTTATATCTCTCCCAAATGTCATAAAGGGGTTCATTGGGTTCCTGTTTGAATGCTAAGATTTCATCCCTTAAAGCCGCCATATGTCCAGGTGAGAAAAACTTGGTTATAAACTTGTCAGCCAACTCATCCCACACAAAGATGGAATGGTTGGGGAGTCTTCCGAGCCAGTCCAATGCTTTCCCTCTAAGTGAAAAAGGGAACAATCTCAGTCTCAATGCATCCTCCAATACATTTATCTATTTTCTTCCCCAACAAGTATCCATGAATCCCTTGAGATGTTTATATGCATTTTGATGGGGAGAACCTGTGAAGTACCCTCGTTGCTCCAATAAAGTCAACATCCCATTTGTAATTTGAAAATTGCCCGCCCGAATTCGGTGTGGGACAATCGCACTAGCATATCCTTCATTTGGAAGCACCCGAGGATCTGCTCTTGGAGGAGGTGGGGGAGGGTCTGCAATATTTTCATTGGCCAAACGGCCTCTTCTTTGAGCTTGAGGCACCAAATGAGCCTCATCATCACCATTATCGTCTACCTCCTCCCCCGGGAGAAATTTTCCAAGAGGATCAACCATTTGTACCTAAAGCAATTAAAACACACAAGTTAGTAAAATAGAAGAAAAAAACAATACACACAACTAGTCAGATAGATAGGCAAGATCGTTTAACTCCCCGGAAACGGCGCCAAAAAGTGATCGGCTCCAACCCTGCAGCACTATATAATGGCGAGGAAGGGTCGATGTAGCTTTTACCCGAAAGGTCGGGATCGATATCCACAGGGAGTTATAATTGATTGGGAATTGGATTACTATCCGATCTAGCTATGTATTTTGTCTTTAATTACACTACTAACCATGAGTGGGTTTGATTCTATTCTAATTTACTACTATTGATTGCTGAAAATAAACTAAGTACAATGTCTTTGTAAGGGTTTTCTCAATTGATAAAAGCACTAGGGAAGCGACTTACACCTAGATGAGTATCTAATGGGATCTAGAATTTAGGACAAACTTGTTGTATCAGGGGTCGTGATATAACCTCACACTCAATTACTCACTCTATACCTCTCGGTAGTTTGAGTGACTTTGCCCGAATTAGCTTTCTCAAGCCTAATTGGGTGTTCAAATAGTGCAAGTGAAATTGGCTAAATTCGGGTATTACTATATCTAGGTTTAACCCTTTAATTGGGGCTATCAATCTCTTGAATTCACCCTAATTCCTTGTTAGTCTATTTTACCTAGACTTGGGGCCTCTTTCTCAAGAAGAGCCTTAGTAAAAAAGGCATGAATCAGTGTTTGCAACCACCAATTCAACAAATAAATCATGAAACAAGCTAAATATCACTAACCCAAAAACAAATAAGCCCTAAAATTGAAGACCCGTTAAATACCCACACTAGGGTTGGGTCACAACCCTAACTAATGGGTCTAGCTACTCATAATTGAGGTAGAAATTAAAGATGGAGATGAGATATAAGCCATAAATGTTAATTATAAGAACAAAATCTAAAGTTATAAGCTAAAACTACTCTAAAATTGATCAAAGTGGAAAAGTGCTATTGTTCACGAGCTCCATAATACAAAAGATGACTTAAAAATGTGAAAAAGAACTATTTATACACAGTTGAAATTACAACAACAACAATAATCCCAGTTTGATCCCAACATGTGGGGTCTGGGAGGATAGTCTGTACGCAGACCTTACCCCTACCTAATGTAGGTAGAGAGACTGTTTCCAATAGACCCTCGGCTCAGGAAGGGTAAGAAAAAGATGGAAGAAAAAAGATAAACAGTATCCAATAATAACAACACGGAATACAAGACATGAGGCCTAAACAATATACACAGCTTGAATTACTGAACAAAAATACCCCTACGGAGGTCCCGTTGTCAGCGTAAAACTGGACGCCTAAGCGAATGCACTTTCGCGGTCGCGCAATAACGACTGTGATCCGCGTTTTTCTTCAATTGAATCTGGATTGGAGTAAATTTTGTGGACCGCGTAAAAACAATCGCATCCGCGTTGGCAAAAATTGTGGCCACAAAAAATGTTCGCTGACCGCGTCTCACAAGTTTATTCCACTTGCAACTCTCTGAACTTTGATTTCGCTCCCAGCGAAATCCTTACAGCCTCAGCGTCAGGTGGCTACGCGACCACGTAAAATGGACTCTGGCCGTGTTCTTTTGCTTGGACCACGATTTCCATGTCTCTGATTCTCAACATTCCGCTCTCAGCGAAATTTCCTCCGCGGTCGCGCCAATGTGTTACACCCCATGTTTTCGTACGTGAGAGTACGTCGTATATCAATGGATGTAATCTCAGAAATAAAATTATATTTGGAAGCACATAAAGTAAGTTAATCATGTTACCTTGGAGGTTACATATATTTAAGATCATGAATAATGAGTACCAAGAGGGTTGGAAAGCTTAGAAGCTAAACCAATTGAAGAAAATAAGTTTCGTCGAAAGTCGACGAGTTTGGAATGTTATAACATGTATTTTAGGGTTAGAATATGGTTCATTACATGATAAGGAGGTTATTCTATGAGTTATTTTTGTCGTATGATAGTCGTGTGCCACGTTTTGAAGTCAAGCAAGTTGTGGAACAAAAGTTGGCAAAGGTCTTCACAAGTTACATTCATAAATTTGTTGAAACTTAGGTCAAATGTAGATGATATTTTCTCCCAATATGCTTGGAATTAGGGGATGAACTACCTACCAAATTGAAGATCTACGAGTCTAGTTTCCAACGCATCAAACCTTTCATCAATACGACATAAGAGTAGAGAGATATTTGCAGTTTCGCGAGACTCTGCAAACATCATAAGTGACAAGTAGGTGTGTCACTAAAGCTTTTTGAGCAATACATTTCGTGTGTTATATGATGTCTTATTGGGACATATTATATACCAAATTAAAGGTCTTGGAATTAGTTTCTAACACTATTAACCGTTCGTTTATACGACATCCAAATAAAAAGATATAAGCGTCGGTAGATGGGCCAATGCTATGGTGCCAAGCTAGCACCTCTTTGACTTTTCCAAAGTAGATATATATAAGTATTAGGTTGGATTTCTCTTTATTTTTCAGTATAACACAATGATAGAACACCCATAAACATATCCTTAAGCTCTATTATAGGGTTTCAAAGAAGATTATCATCCCGGGCATGAAATCGAGAAGCGATAACATCAAAATGATCCCTACGACGTAAGTGTCATTATACTGCCTCTTTTTTTTTCTTTGTAGTTAAAGTTTTGGAAGGTAATTCATAGTTATGAAACGTGTAATATCTGTATTTAAGTGTTTAAATATCAAGAAAGGTTGATAAATGTGTTTCCTAATAGTTAGAACTCACGGGACGGTGATCAGAAGCCGTGAGTTCGGGTTATTTGACTTGTAGCAGACTGTTTTGTAGACTCTTTTGATTTACTGTTGGGCTGTGTAATTTACTATTGTTTTGTGGAGTTTTGGAGGAGGAAGGGTGTGTAGAAACACCATATAGATGTAGGGTGGTGGGCTGGTCGTTCGTCGTAACATTTTCGGGTCGTTTGACACTACTACGGTGGTCGTTTTGTGTATGAAGAGATTGATGTGTTGGGCTGTTTTGTAGTATTTTGCGGTGTATATAAGGCTGGAAAATAATGTATATATGTTGTTGTTGTTGTTGTTGTGTTCTTGTGTTGTTGGTGTTATCTTGAATTTGGAGGAAGTAAGGATAATAGGGGAGATGCTGCCCGTTTTTATACAAAATAAGCTTGTCGTTCGTTGTGCGATAGTTGTACCTTTTGTAACTTAATGATAGTATTATTATCATTGTTGTAGATTAAGGTGAGAAGAGGCGAGTCAACTTGGTGAGTGGAAAGATTGTGATAAGGTATGTTAAGGAACTTCCTTCATTCTTTTGGCATGATCTAAAGTGAAACGAACTTAAACGATACGCTATTTTATAATGAATCTACTCTTAGAAACTAAGGTTGTCCATGTTGTTCTTTCCTTACAAAGTTATTCTAATAAAGTATGTATGATCCTTGAGTCCTAGTGAAGCTCATATCGATGGTATGATGTCCATAATGTTAATCGAAGGTGAAACTACCTTACGTCACTCCGAAAGGTTTAGAGCGTGATTCCATGAGTCCAACATGCATTATATATAGTATCTATTTTACTCTACAGATCCGCGCTATAGTCGGCCCGGTACGACATCTATTGTGAAACCACTTATCAGTTGGGTTTATTGAGCTCCACGTGGCCGGGTACGTTTTTACCGAGTCCTCTTTGAGGCCGGGTACGATATGAGGATGATGATGCCCACAGAGGCGTATGGTTTTGAAAGTATATGTATATATTTATGTATCATGCATTTCATGTCAGTCGCACTTAGAGGCATTCAGATGTTACAGGTTGTATTTGTAACGACCCGGTATGTCGTTACGTAGAACCTGCATTATTATTGCTTTATTTCCTTGTCATG
>ML278937.1:0-12701 GCA_005239495.1 Nicotiana undulata
GTCTAGCGGGTTCAACGTTAGACGCAGTCGCGGCCTGAAAGGTGGGATTTCGGGTCGTGACACGCCCGAACAAAAATACCCCTATGTTAGACATGGGTGCTGTGTAAATATTAAGGACACGGTGTCCTTAACTTCAAGAATGCTGTGTAAATATTAAGGACATGGTGTCCTTAACTTCATGAATGTTGTGTAACTATTAGGGACAAAGTGTCATGTATTTGCACTTTCCGTTATTAAACTTTAGGGCATCATGTCCTAACTTCATATGTACAGTGTAAACGTTAAGGACATGGCGTCCTTAACTTCATGTGTGCAGTGTAAATGTTAAGGACATAATGTCCTTAACTTGTATTTGCATCTTCTGTTGTTAAACTTTAGAACCTCATGTTAAGGACATGGTGTCCTTATCTTCAAGTGTGCAGTGTAAATGTTAAGGACATAATGTCCTTAACTTGTATTTGCACCTTCTGTTGTTAAACTTTAGGACCTCATGTCCTTAACTTCATATGTGCAATGTAAATGTTAAGGACATGGTGTCCTTAACTTCATGTGTGCAATGTAAATATTAAGGACATAATGCCCTTAACTTTATGAGTGTTGCTAGATATTAAGGACATAGTGTCCTTAACTTCATGAATGTTGTGTAAATATTAAGGACAAAGTGTCCTGTATTTGCACCTTTTGTTATTAAACTTTAGGACATCATGTCCTTAACTTCATATTAGCAGCGTAAATGTTAAGGACATGGCATCCTTAAATTCATGTGTGCTGTGTAAATATTAAGGACACCATGTCCTTAATATTTACACGGCACTCATGAAGAAAGGGTAAAAATGTCTTTTCATATTAATTTTAATAGAATAATGGTTATTTTTTATAACGACCCGATCGGTCGTCCCGAGAGTTGTAGCCCAGTTTCCCTCATTCATGCTTCATTATATGTGATTCAGCGCTATTATGTTGTGTTAGATTTGTTGGCTCGGGTTCGGAGCGTTTTGGAGAGAAATGAGACACTTAGTCTCTTACGTTGGTTATCTAGTTGGAAAAATCAACCGGAAGTTGAGTTAAGGGTAAATGATCTCAGAATTGGGTTTATATGGTTCAGATAGCTTCGTTAGATGATTTTAGACTTAGGAATGGGTTCAAAATGTTATTCAGAGGTCTGTGGTAGAATTAGGCTTGAATTTGCGAAATTGGATTTTTGGCGATTTTCGATCGACGGTGGAAACTTAGCTATCGGGGTCGAAACGGAATTCTAGAAGTTGGAATATGTTCGTAGTGTCATTTGTGATGTGTGTGCAAAATTTCAGGTCAATTGGGCGTGGTTCCGTTGGTTTCGGCATCATTAGCGAATTTCGGAAGTTCAGAAATCCTTAGGCTTGAATTTGGGGTTAATTTGATATTTTGATGTTATTTTGGGTGATTCGAAGGCTCGACTAAGTTTTTATGTTGGTATGTGACTTGTTTGAATGATTGGTTGAGGTCCCGAGGGCCTCGGACATGTTTCGGACGGTTAACGGATTGAATTTGGCAAGTTTGAACTGTTGAAAAATGTGCTGGTGTGATTCTTCGGGTGTGGACGCACCTGCGGATTGGGATCCGTAGGTGCGATGTTCGCAGGTGCGGAGGGCCTATCGCAGATGCGAAAATGGAGGCTTGGGCAGTTAGAGCATATGCGGAAGTTTGGTCGTACGTGCGAGCCCGCAGGTGCGAGTGTTAAGCCGCAGATGCGGAAGTTGGTGTTTAAGTGACTTTTCGCATGTGCGTACCTGGGACCGCAGGTGTGAGTCCGCAAGTGCGAGGAATTTTTCGCAGGTGCGGAATCCCTGGGGCAGAAGTTATAAATTAAACCTTTCGCGAAAGTTTTCCCATTTCCACCATTTTTGAAGTCGGGATTGAAGATTTTGAAAGATTTTTGAAGAGGGATTCAAGGGGAAGCACATTGAGGTAATGTTTTTTAACCTAACTCTCGATTCTATGGTGGTTTTCAGTTAATTAAGCATGAAACTTGCAGGATTTAAGGGTGAATATTAGAGAATTAGGTTAGGAACTTGAGACTTAAAATTGGGTTATTGAGGGGTCAAACGAAGTTAGATTTTTATAAATTTGGTATGTATAGACTCGTCAGAGGATAAGGATTCTGGTTTCGTGATTTTTATCGGATTCCGAGACGTGGGCACAGGGGTCGGGTTTGGCCAATTTCGAGATTTTTTATTTGATTTGATAATTTTCGCGTGGGCTTTGTTCCTTTAGAATGTATTAATGATATGATTCAGATTTCGGATAGATTCGGGGCGATTTGAGGCTGAGTCGAGCGGCAAGGGCATCGCGGAGTAGATTTTCATCCGATTTGAGGTAAGTACGATTGTAAATCTAGACCTGGGGGTATGAAACCTCGGGATTTTATACTATTTCATTATATGAGGTGATGCACATGCTAGGTGACAGGCGTGTGGGCATGCACCGGTAGGGATTGTGACTTGGTCCGTCCCGTAGCGACTGTAGAGTTGCCTATTTGCATAAAACATGTATGATATCTAAGTGTTTTTGGAAGTGATTGTTATAACTTGGGATGAATTCCATGTTTGGGGCCTTGTGCCGTATTTTGTTACTATCCTCACCCTGTTTCGACATGAAATCTACACTCAGTCATGATTTTACTTATTAGTGTTTACTTGAGTTTCATTACTCTACTTGTTGCATACGAAAGTTGTTTTGGGTTGAGTTCCCTGGTTCCTTACTGAAATGCCCGAGCGGCTTGTGAGGTTTATGACTGAGTGAGGCTGAGGCCCTGATTTTTGAGGATATGATATGGGATCGGACTGCACGCCGCAACAAGTTATTGATAGGCCGAGTGCTAGAGTGATTGATGCCATGATTTGGCTTGTTATAGCGCTTGGGCTGAAGGAGCCCCTCTGGAGTCTGTACACACCCCAGTGAGGGCAGGTACCTACCGAGTGCGAGTGCAAGCGCCGAGTGACGAGTGACTGGGAGGCATGAGTGATTGTGAGGTATGACCGAGTGGTTGTTCATGAGTGACAGTAAGGCTTGCCCGAGAGGCTGTTTATGAGTGATATGTTTTCCCGAGGGGCTTGTTTATGAAAAACACTATTTTCACTCTATTTTTATATTTTGGCTCTATTGAAACTGACAAAAATGTTTTCATACGATTTCCATTGAAACTGGAGTTTTTACGAGATACGATTGAATTACTGATTTGATCTTGTTGTTTCACCGAGATTATGTTGTGAGTTTTTATATTAAATGCTCGTCACTGCACTTATATTTTTAGTTATAATTGTTACTTACTGAGTTGGCATACTCACGTTACTCTCTGCACCTTGTGTGCAGATCCAGGTGCCAGGGCATCCGAGTGAGCGTCGATTGCCTTCGTCAGTGTATCCCGGAGTTAGCAAGATAGTTGCACGGCGTCCGCAACCTTTCTTTTCTCCTTCCTATCTTCTGTATTTACTTTGTCAGACTCATTTTGTATTGAGTAGACAGTGTCAGGCCTGTATTTTTAGTTGCTCATGACTACTGACTCCGAGATTGGGCAGTGTTTTAATGTTTTTACATATTTCCGCTTGTTTGAAATGTTTAAACGAAATATTTATGACAATATCTGATTAGTAAATGAACTAATGGAAGAAGGTCTTTTATGCTGTAAATAACGAATCGGCTAGTCTAGTACTGTGATAGGCGCCATCATGGCCATGGTTGTTTGGGGTTGTGACATTTTTCTCAGCATTAAAAATACTGGATAAAAAGTAAATACTATATTAAAAAGTGGTTATCATACGCCATTGCTACACTATTAGACGCACCAACGTGCGTAGCCCAATGCACTCGGGGCATTTGCATCTATACCTGCTTTTTGGGTCACGTTTTAACTTATACCCGCTTTGCAAAAAAGAAATTGCAAGTGTACCCACTTTTCGAGTAACTTCAGGCGTACGGGCCTAAGTAGCAAAATTGTTTGCCTGAAGTGTAGAAAAACTTCAGATATATTTTGCATGAAGTTTGGCCTGACTTGCAAAGGCAATCACGCAAACTTTAGTTCATAGTGCAAATGGCAAACTTCGGTTAAATAAAACAACAACATGTGTTGGCTGAAGTTTTTGTTTGTAATTGCTGAACTTATGCATTCTAGTAGCTGAAGTTATGTCTGTATTTGCTGAACTTCAGCATGTTTTAGTTGAAACTTTGTTCTATATTTGCTGAACTTCAGCATGTTTTAGCTGAAGCTTTGTTATGTTTGTGATGAACGTCAGGGCTGAAGTTTGTTTTGTATTTGCTAAACTTCATCATTTTAAGAGCTGAAATTTTTGTTTATATTTGCTGAACTTCAGCATTCTTAGAGCTGAAGTTCTAAAACAACAATGACAAGTTGTCATTAAGATCCAATAGCTAACCACTATTTATTGTATATTTTAGCCTTAGAATAATGGAATTATCGGGAAATTTGAAACACTCATATAAAACAAGACCATTAGTAAAAGTAACATCTTCACCTAATGCATATGGAATCAACTCGTGCTTTTGTGTTTCAGTAGCAATTACAGTTAGAATTTTCGAACTGGACAACTCTCTCAATCTTCAGCATTTAGAAAACGAAAGAGGAGCTGAAATTGTTTAAACAATGGGTACAAGTTAAAACTTTTTTAAAAAGTGGGTATAAGTTAAATGGGGCCGACCAAATAGAGCACCCCGTGCAATTTTTACAATGCACTCCTATTTAAAAAAATAGTTTAAGGTTACAAAATTTTTAAGTATACTCGTCTCAAAATCAATATCAAGCCTGCAGATTAAAGTTAAAAATTACGGGTTTTATGTTTTAAACTTCAGGGGGGGGGAGGGGGGGGATCTAAAGTCGGGTTGTGTCAAAGTCTAACGTCAAGTCTTAAGTTTGAACATAGTTCAAATTCAGAGCTGAGATTTGAATTTAAGTTCTATAAAACCTACTTCAAATTTGGAGGCCTGAAATTTTATTTCGACATTCCAAAATTCGGACCTTCAGGTATAAAGTTACATTATTGCTGTTCAAAATTTTAGACCAACAAGAGCAGGCTCTATTTAAAGTTGAACAAAAATATCCAGGCTAAAATTTAAATAATTTTTAAAAATTGAATATGCTTTGGACCATGATTAACATAATTACTTATGACGTTAGTGACCGTGTTGTAGACTGAGTTAAGAGTAACAAATTAGATGCTCCACAACTGTAACAGACTATCAAATTTGCAATGTAGGAGTTTGTTCACTTCTCAGCCTATTTCACTCCTTTAGCCAATTGGTTGGTGGACATAAGGGAAGTCGTACATCCTCTTAAAGATCACCAGAATTCGAGCTCTCATAGTAATTACCCAGTGTCATTTTTATACCATGATTGACATAATTACTTCTGACGTTAGTGACCGCGTTGTAGACTGAGTTAACAATAACAAATTAGATGCTCCACGACTATAACAGACTATCAAATTTGCAATGTAGGAGTATGTTCACTTCTCAGCCTATTTCACTCCTTTAGCCGATTGGTTGGATATAAGGAAAGTCGTACATCCTCTTAAAGATCACCAGAATTCGAGCTCTCACCGTAATAACCCGGTGTCATTTTTAACACTAAAATAATAGCCTCACCATTCTTGCTCTTAACATTCTGTTACACTTCTTGGCATAGTACTCCCTAAAGCTTGGGAATACACCAGTAATTAAGGGATCTATAATGCATTCCTAACACAATTCAGGGGAGGCTTAAGGCCGAAGCCAATAAAGCATTGGCTTTAGGCCCCTAAATTCTTGGGGCCCCTAAATATTTTTATCGTTGGTTTTATAGTTTTAAATATATTACAGAAAATATTGAAATTTTTAGAGAAAAAGGGTAAAAGTTTGTAAACATTATAATTTATGGTAACAAAAAAAGAAAAAATACTCAAGAGCAGGAGACTAGAACATTGCGAAGCTTACTGTGATGAAATGCATATAAAATTTTGGTTTGTTGGCAATACATGCTCCCTTTTTAATCTTGTCTTCTCAATTCATATTCATACTTATGCTCTTTTCTTTTCTTCTTCATAAGTATTTACATATTTTGTCAAACAAAAAAGTGCATCTAATAATTTGAATTGCATACTCTTTCGTTTCAATTTATGTGAGGTTGTCTTTTTAAATTGTTGGTCTAAAATAAGTGGTAAATTTTCTATTGCTATAATAATCTCATTAAGATAAAATAAGAAGTTTAAAGTTAATTTTTCTTTAATACAGAAAGGTGTCACTCTTTTTAAACAAACTAAAAATGAAAACACATCATAGAGATAAATGGAGTATTATTTTTATTTTACACACGTATTCAAGCATTGAAGTGAGTAAATTATATGCCACGACCCCAAATCCTAATAGGCCGTGATGGCGCCTATCGTGGAACTAGGCTAGCCAACCATCACATTACTACGCAATTGTTCTTATTTTAACAGTTCACAATGCAATAATAAACAATAATCATAATAAAGAAATAGTTTATATAAGTCTTAGCGCCCCAATAGAACTCTAAACAACCTTCCAGAACTGGAGTCAATAGTCATGAGCATCTAAGAATAAATAAATCTAACTCTGCTAAAACTATAATATATGTCTCTGAATCAAATGCTNTCGTGAAATGCTTCTATCGAACCTGCATCAGCTACTGCAACGAGCTAGTACCTGGATCTGTGCACAGAGGCACAGGGAGTCTTTATGAGTACGCCAACTCAGTAGTAATGAAAATAAATCACAGTCTGAGTAATATAAACACACAGAACAGATACACAATTTCACAAAAGCCAGTAAAACACTAAGTCACCAGGTAGTATTCAGCAAATACATAAGTTCGAAATCAGTTTCCAGAAATCCTTTGAACCAAGTGTAATATCAGTATATCTCAGTAAAATTCTCAGTAAAACCAGTTTGAAAACGAAGTAAATCATAGTTTGAAAACTCAGTAAAAATCTTCATAAAACTGCCCCTCGGGCCATAATCATTTCTCGTAACAATATCTTTCAGTATCAGCCCATCAGGCAACCTCACAATCACTCAGCCCATCAGGCAACCTCACAATCACTCTGCCCATCAGGCAACCTCACAATCACTCTGCCCATCAGGCAACCTCACAATCACTCTGCCCATCAGGCACCCTCACAATCACTCTGCCCATCAGGCGTCCTCACCATCACTTATCATAATCCCCGCGAGCATCACTCAATCGGTACCGGCGCTCACTGGGAGTGTGTTACAGACTCCGGAGGGGCTCCTACAGCCCAAGCGCAATAATAACATAAGGCTTGGAAGCCTTCTCACCTCGCTCATAAGGCCTGGAAGCCTCCTCACCTCTCCGGCGCTCACTGGAAATGTGCTCAGACTCCGAAGGGGCTCCTACAGCCCAAGCGCAATAACAACATAAGGCCTGGAAGCCTTCTCATAAGGCCTGGAAGCCTCCTCACACCTCTCATAAGGCCTGGAAGCCTCCTAACATCACTCATAAGACCTAGAAGCCTCCTCACATCACTCATAAGGCCTGGAAGCCTCCTCACATCACTCATAAGGCCTGGAAGCCTCCTCGCATCACTCATAAGGCCTGGAAGCATCCTCGCATCACTCATAAGGCCTGGAAGCATCCTCGCATCACTCATAAGGCCTGGAAGCCTCCTCACATCACTCAGCCAGACACTCTCAATTTGCCCTTAGGCCTTAAACATACCAGGTTCTCGACCCAAAATAGTATTTTATTTTTCAATAAATAGTATCAAAATACTCCGAGTGTCAAAAATATTTACCAGGAAAAGACTGAATATAAAATCATAGCATAGCAGTGAGGAAAATATAGTAAACACAACTCTCAAAGGGTAAACAAGTCAGCACTAGGCCCCAAACACGGCTTACAGCCCAAAACATATCATAATAAAATAGTACTAATTTAAGCATAGGCTTAGAAATCGGTTTCGCAACTCAATAGTCGCCTAAATAGGAAAATTGTTTCCAAAGTTTCCACTTTTTCATTTCAAAACCCGTGAAAGGGTGCATAGTCCAGGGTTTCATACCTTCAGGACAGGATTTAAAGACATTACTTACCTCAAAACTAGCCCGGAATTATTCCGCAACACGCTTGCCTCCCAAATCAACTTCCAAAGGCTCCAAATCTTTCTTGAGCTTTTCTTACCTACAATATTTCGGAAATTCTAGCAACTTCAATCTATTTAGAAACATAACAAAAAGAGCCTTAATTAGAAAGATATTCGTGGGTTCACCTCATGAAGGCATTTCATCAAACACTATGTGTGCACATTTGACTACATCTCTTAACCATAGAATTAGCTCATCCCAACTACCACAATTTACCAACAAATCATCCCACCATTATTCTTTAACAATTTATACTCCTAACATCACATGTGTGATCAACCATTCATACCCAACCAACAAAATTCCATCAATTAATTAACTTTAAATCTCTACAATGGGTATTCATTTAAATTGAGAATTTATGGCTTCCAATCACCATACCATGAGTTCCAATACTTNATCCATATATGTGAGTCTAAAGGTAAAAGATTACCTGTTGTAGACCAAATCTTGAAAGGTAACTTTTGGGGTGTTCTTGAGATATTGAAGAAATCCTATATAATCCAATCAAAACCATGTTGTAACTAGTGATTGATAAGTGAAATCACCATAAAAACACACTTAAAAACTCACCTTATGAGTGTATTTGAAGCCTTGACCGGATGGGTGATGGAGAGGATGCCCTAGCCTTAAAAATTGACTTAAAACCTCTCTTTTCCCGTCTTTGGGGGTATTTAGAGGTCAGGTATTAGCGTGGGCGCGCTAAGTCCGCGCTAACAAGGCAGAAAGTTTTCGATTAGCGCGGGCATGCTCAGGCCGCGCTAGTGGCCGCGCTCTGACGCAGGTTCAGTAAAATTGTCATAACGTTCGGTATACACCTCCAAATGACAAACAGTTTGATGCGTTGGAAATTAGACTCAAAGACCTTTAATTTGATAGATTTTACATCACATAACTCCTCATATATATGTAGATATGCTCGTCCAAAGTGAGGTCTTGTGCGTACACATTTGAAATTTTAGTCTATTATGAAATTTTTCAACTTGACTTAGCATTAGGGATCTTCTTAGACCCTAAACCATTTTTAATGAACCTCATACATATATTGTCATAATCAATTGATATCATTCAAATTACCAGTCTTGTTCATACTCGAATTGATATCATTAGCATCCGTCATTCTTCTTAATGGTCTTAAAACACTTAGAAATTTTCCGGGGTGTTACATTATAGCAACGAACATCTCTCACAAATTGATTTATTTTGACATGAACTATCAAATTATCAACTTTCAATATCAAGTTATATTGTTTCTAACTTTCTATTGCATTATATGAAATTTGTTATTTTTTAAAATATATTTTATTTTATAGGCATATATACTTTTTAATTAAAATATCTCTACTAGAAAATACGAATCATGTGACCAAAATCTCAAAAAAGAACGAAAGAAGAAAATTGAAACTTTAATACAATTTCAAAAAGGGTCTCTTGATAATTTTTTAATAGGAGAAAATGTTCATTTCAAAACTGAAATTAATCAAAATCTTATCTAAGATCATCAACGTCTCAAGAAAAAAAAATTATCTTTATTATTAATCGGTAAAAATAATTATTAGAGGAAATTGATTAAAAATCTAATTAGTCATTTTAAAATCAAGAAAAGTAAAATTACAAATAAGATATAAGAAAATAAAAAAATTAATTAAGGCCTCTTTTTAATGCTTGGCTTTAGGCCTCCACTCATATCGAGTCACCCATGCCACAATTTTTTATTATTTCTAATTTTATTCTTGTATTATATTTTTAATTATGGTGTAATGACCTGATCGGTCATTTTGAGTATTTGAACATCATTTTCCTTTTTGATTTTCCATATTTTATATTTATGACTTGCGTAGATGTCACGACCCCAAACATAAACTGGCTGTGATGGCGCCTATCATGATACTATGCTAGCCAATCTACCGTGAAATAGCACATAAGACTTTCCATTTAATTCAATGATGTTCGATATTTCATAAAAATTTCCGGTTTAACAATTCAAACCAACAAAGATGAATAAAATAGTTTAGATATTGCCCCAAAACCCGGAGTCAACTGTCATGAGCATCTAAGAAAATGGTACAATGTAATACTATTGCATTACTACAACCAGTTCTAGGAAATGATATCAAATTACAGGATAAGAAGGGAAAAGGGTATGTTGCGGACGCCGAACAGCTACCTCAAGATCCCGAAAACCGGCTCCCAGAGAATGAAAAATAGCTAGCACTTAGACTCAACACCTGAATCTGCACATAAGGTGCAGTAAGTAATGTGAGTACGCCAACTCAGTAGTAATGAGAGTAAATAATTTCTAAAGCTATGAAACACGTAAAAACAGTCATCAAAGTACAATAAATGAAATCCTTCTTTCAGAAAAACACAGATACAATATCTTGTAACATTTTAAAAATCGATTTCAGTAGAAATATCCTTTTCACAATTTCCATAGAAATCAAAGGAATTCAGTATATAAAATGACAGGATTCATAAACAGTCTTTCAGATGAAAATATGTATAATAAACTGCCATCGGACGTATCATCACTCAGCATGCCTCACAATCACGCAGTATCAGCCCCTCGGCTACCTCACAGTCACTCATACCTCCCAAGTCACTCGTCACTCACACTCAGTAGGTACCTGCGCTCAGTGGAGGTGTACAGACTCCGGAGGGGCTCCTACACCCCTAGCGCTAATATCAAGCCATCTTGTGCCATAATCACTCAGGCTCTCGGCCTCTCTCATATCATAAGATAGTGTAACATGTTGTGATCCTATAATATCCTCACAACATAGGCCCACGTCCACACTCAGTCAGAAATCTCTCAAAAAGCCACTCGGGTTACCAGTAAAATGGGGTACTCGACCCAAAATATCATTTTTCATATCACAAATAATGTAAATAAGATTGAGTTTCAGTTAAACATGATATGACTGAGTGTAAATCATAAGTCAACATAGTGAGGAATAACAGTAGAAAGCCCCCAAGGGGTCCAAACGGGTCGGCACAAGGCCCCAAACGTGGTGTACAATCCAAAATATAGTAATAATCTTAAAACATGAACTATCATATGCTTTATGTCACGACCCAAACCGATGAGCTGCGACGGGCACCTAGTACCTTACTTAACCGAGTACCAATATAACGTATCTTTTCATGTCATACTATCATAGATAACCGAGCCGGAAGGCTGCCGTGAGACAAGTAGAATATAACATGTGACACCAACTTATACATAAGACATACAGGTCTATAAGACCAAAATAACCATTCGTATACTGAACATAGGCCGACAAGGCCATACAATCTTTTACGTACATGACATCTGTCCACAAGCCTCTAAGAATACGTAATTTTCGTAAAGGTCGGGACAAGGTCCCCCCCATACCAAACGATACACGTCTAAATCATACTAACCAAACAAGCAACTCCGAAGCAAATAGAGCGCACCACCATCTTCCGCTGAGCTGATAGCCTACTTGGAGGGCTCTCGACCTGTCTATTGGGACATGCGGGCATGAAACGCAGTGTCCCCAGGCAAAAGGGACGTCAGTACGAATAATGTACTGAGTATGTAAGGTACATAAATAAGTACATAACTGACATGGAAAAAATATAGAGTAAATGACTCAACCTATAAGTCTAGAGAACTTTGTAAATCATGAAATACTTATAGTGTCATGCATATGCGTATGAATGTCATGTAGTGCATAGATACATGTTTCATAACATCATCAGCCTCTGAGGGCATCCCATCATATCATCTCGGCCACTGTGGGAAAATTATCAACGTATACCAGCTGAACAGTTGGTGGTGCGTATATAACGCCATAACCTTTCTCATATCCCATATACATATATATATACATACATATATACGCGTATATAACGTCGTCCGAGTCATGGGTCAATGTACATGTATAAATGCATGAAATTCATGAGAAATACGTTAATAGGATTTTCTCAGAATCCGTAAAAATCAATAAGCCTTTTGGATAAACATTATCAAATACGTATTTTTCTGGGACCCATGAACAGAAGATAATAATAATTCACATGGGAATCAGGAATATAGACACCCCTAGTATTTTTATGAATAGAGTAATTTATAGAAACTGTACCTTTACTCGTTTTCTCTGTATAATTTGGATCATGCCAAAAAGAAAGAAGGGATAACCTTAACATACCTGAACCGATTCCCTTAGAATTTGCAATTTGCGCTTTACAAAAACAGTAGACCAACATTATCAATTTTTGGTATACGGATTTGTTTTGCTCTATACAGAGCTCACGATCAGCCATAGATTTGGTACGCTATCAATTGTTTTGCAATTCACGTATTTGGTTTGTAAGACATATGAACTTACATTGCAAAAACAAATGTGAAGTAAGAAAGCTTTTAGTTGCAAGAATTACGTTAGTGTTTAGAAATGAAAATGTTAGGAATGAGAGTTTTGATTCAAGAATTCATGTTGCTGATGTTGGAAACTATTTGTCTTTTGATTCAAGAATAATTTCTTGACTTTTTTGATAAGTCCTTTACTAAGTTGGGGGGGGGGGGG
>ML278939.1:0-30908 GCA_005239495.1 Nicotiana undulata
TTCGTAAAAACAATGCCAAAACGCTCAACCGTTTTGTACCACAAGGAATCCAGCTAAAACAACTAATACTCTTTCCAAAATAACCACAACCATATCTAACAATAAAATAACAATACCAAGTAGTCATAGAAACAATATGTGATGACCCAAAAGGTCATCTTATATAATTTAAGCTATATCTGTGTTCCGAGGCTCCGAGAGCCTCTGTTAGTCTCACCTAGATATGCATGCGCAGCCCGGGCGTGTAGCCGGGNTCGTAGGAAAATATGGGATTTGGGTATATGCTCGGAATCGAATTCCGAGGTCCCAAGCCCGAGAAATGAATTTTTAAAAGAAATTATTTTCTGAAAATAATAAAGGATTTTGAAAATGAATAATTATGTGAAAACCGTGTTACCTGGTCCGTATTATGGTTCCGGTGCCCGGAACAGGTTTATTATATATGACTTGTCTTATTTGTAAAATTTGGTGAAAACCGGGCGTGAATTGAGTGGTTTCGGATCAAAATGAGGTTTTGAGGTTTTAAAGAATTTGAAATGTGGCTTGGAAAGTGATGTGATGTTCCCGAGGTCCGAGTGAGATTCCGAGACCGGGAATAGTTCCGTGGTGTCATTTATAACTTATCTGCAAAGTTTGAAGTCATTCCGAGCAGGTTAGGCCGGTTCGATTATTTGAAATGAATTCTAGAATTTTAAGTTCTTAAGATTTGATTAAATAAGTTTTGGGGTTTGATTTCGAGTTCCGCTGTTGTTTTTCGTGTTCCGAAAGTTCGAGCGAGTCCTCTTAGTGATTTAGGACTTGTTGGTATATTTGGACGGGGGATCGGGTGGGCCCAGGTGCCTCTCGGACCCCGCGCGAGGCCAAAAACTAGCAAAAACCACTGCTGGTGCACAGCAGCTGGTGTGACCGCAGGTGCGGTTGCCGAGCCCCGCAGGTGTGATCCCCATCCTTTTGCCCAGAGTCCGCAGGCGCGAGACCGCAGGCGCGGTCCAGGCCCTCGCATGCGCGAGACCGCAGGCGCGGTCCAGGCCCTCGCATGCGCGTGACTTTCTGCAGGGGCGACCAAATCCCCGCAGGAGCGGCCCCTTATAGCCTGGCCCAAGACCGCAGGTGCGACCATTTTTCCGCACCTGCGGTGCCGCAGGTGCGAAAATCGCCCAGTTAATTCTAGTTCCTAAGTCCAAAACAGAACACTTGCACGGGAATTATTAAAAATTCAGCCCTTCCTCCATCCCCAACCTCCATTAGCGAGCCTTGAGTCCATTTTTCCTCCCTTGCTNATTTTTGGGTGATTCAACCCCAAATTTGGGGTCGAATCTTAAAACAAATTGTATATTCTTAATCATGGGGATATGGGTGATCGGGTTTTGGTCCGAACCTCGAGTTTCGACCACGTGGGCCCGGGGTCAAATTTTGGAATTTTAGGAAGAATGATTAGAAATGGATAATTAGACTATGGGTTTGAGTTATTGAGTCATTATTGATATACTTGAGTTGAATATGTCTAGATAATATCGTTTCGGAGCCGGATTATAAAGGAAAGGCGGTGTTAGAGGGTTGATCGCTCTATTTTGGACCCGAGGTAAGTGTCTTGCCTAACTTTGGTGAGGGAATAGGTATTATTTGCTATGTGCTAAGTGAATATCATGTTCATTGCATAGGTGAGGTGACGAGTACCTATGCAATGTGTGTCAAGCATGCCCGTGAGTCTATTTTGATAGAAATTGCAGTATTTCTTCCATGTTTCGTAGATTATGAGATTGTCTTTACTCGGTAATTTATTCTTGATTGAAAGTATTGGCCATTGAGTTTGAGAAAGTGTTGATACGAATGGTAATGCAAGTGTAGAGTACGTGATTGAGGTAATTGGTTATAGCTGAGACCCTTGCCGGGCATTTCTTGAGTTACTACTTGATGTTTCCCCCTTGGCCGGTATTCTGAATTGCTTATTTCCACTATGCTGTACTCCTTGCCATTTATCCGTTATTGTTTTGTGAGGAAGAGTGTAAAGCACGAAGGGTGATGCCGTGTTATAACACTTGATTTCATTGCATAGTGAGGAAGAGTGTAAAGCACGAAGGGTGATGCCGTGCCATGATATTTGATTACATTGCATTGTGAGGAAGAGAGAAAAAGCACGAAAGGTGATGCCGTGCCATTGTTTACTTTCCCGACATTTATATTGTTTCGTTGTCGATCATGTTGGATTGTTTCTCTGGATTACTTCTATCTATCGATGTGACTGTTTTATTCCACTTGTCCCCCTTTACTGCTCCCGTATCTCCTACTTGCCGGTTTATCTCATGCCTTGTGTTATTTCCTACTACCTGCTGTAGAATAGGACAGGTTATCGTTAATGTCAAGTCTAGCCTTGTCACTACTTCGGCCGAGGTTAGGCTTGGCACTTACTCAGTACATGGGGTCGGTTGTACTGATACTACACTGCACTTCCTTGTGTTGTGCAGACCCTGCTACCGGACCCCGTGGAGCGTTCTGAGGGAGATACCTTCAGTCCACGTCAGAGCTTCGAGGTATACACTGGCGTTCGTGGATCCCGAGGCTTCTTTCCTTTACTGCTTCATTGTCTTTTTCCTTATTTTCAAGACAGTGTTGTATTTCCATTCCAGACTTGTATTTAGTATTCCAGTAGCTAGTCCGTGAGATTGTGACACCCCGGTTTTTGGGAAGTTTTACGTTATTTCATGTTCGTCATGTCTTTATTTCTCCGCATTCTTAAAATTTCGTTATTTTTATTAAGCAATGCTTACAGGATTTCTGTTGGGAATTGGTTGAAATTGACGAACTAACATTTCATTTCGTATTAAATGATTTTTAAATTGCTATTACAAGTTATACGTTGGCTGGCCTAGCGGGTTCAACGTTAGGCGCAGTCACGGCCTAAAGGGTGAGAATTTGGGTCGTGACACAATAATGGACATAGAACAATTAAGACAAGAATCAATTAAGTTGGGAACGAGAAAAGGATCATGCTTAACAGGCAAATTGGGTGGTGCATAGATACTCGCTACCTCACCTATAAACCACACCCATGCATTTCACATAGCAAACAAGTGGTGATTCCTATTCCCTCAAGTCAAAGTTAGACCAAACACTTACCTCAATTTCGCAGGCCACTCACAGCTCAATTATAGTTTTTCCTTTAGAATCTTGCTCTAACTTGATCGAATCTAATCATAATTAACTCAATATCATTAATTAATACTAAAGGAACTAACTTTATTGAAAAATATAATTTTTTCTAAGTTTTCTAAAAAAAAGTGAAAACCCGACCCCGGGCCAGCTTGGTCTAAACTCGGGGTTCGGACCAAATTACGTTTACCCATTCACCCACGAACCCAAATATACAATTAGTCTCGAAATCCGACCTCAATTCGAGTTAAATATTCGATTTTTATAAAATTCCCTAATTCTACCCAAACCCTCAATTTTTACCATGAAAATTCTTAGTTTTTTATTTTAAAAGTGATAAAAAACAATGGGTATAGAATTGATTACCTATGACTTGGGGATGATATTTGGTGAAGAATTTCGTTCCTACGGCTGCAGGGTTCGAAAATTTGAAGAAGAAGGTCTACCCGTTTTTAATATATTTTTCTCCCAGCTATTCTGCCTCGTTTCTCGTGCCAAACGACCCTGAAACTCGATTTTTATGTGTCCAATGGATTTCTTGTGAAATTCTAGTCAAGTTAGGATTTTGAATCACTCAATTTGACCATATAATGAAGGAGATATGTATGTTTTAATATTGGAAATAGTGAAGATTTTTAATACGCCAGCAGGGGTAATTTCGTAATTAACCTGAAAAATCTGGCAACCTTAGTATAATGACCATAACTCCTTTACGGGCTCCGTAACAAAAAATAATGTATTTTGTTAAAGAGACGTTCAAAAGATAGAAAAATCAAATAAGAAAATTAGAACAACCACTTAACACAAGTGACTTGCATCTATATACATTACAATTTATAAGCGATCATCTTTCAGCTCCGTCATACCTTGGTAATTGGTAATTGGTATATATAGATTGTTTAACCAAAAATAAGTCTTTTGCCCAAAATCTAATTTTAGAAAAAAAACGGGTTACTGATAAACAAGTTTTACTTCACTTTCACAAACAAAGGAAATCAATTAGAATAACTTAGAAAATAATTGACAGACAAATTGCAAAGTCAAGGTAGAGAATTTCGAGAAAAGCATAAAAGTAAAGAGTATATTTCAATAGTCTTAGACTGTCCCTACAAATAGAATTCTATGCCATTAAATAGGAATGTACAATAGTAACGGTTTTTCCCACATAATTTGGGTTGATTATGTGCTTTAATGATATTGATTGCCCATTATCTCGGATGTCTATAATTGGCGTATTTATTGCTATAAATGTCTTTCCTTCCTTATTTACTTCCGGTTCATGTACCTTTCCTTCTTTTTATTCTTTATTCATTTCATCCTCATTTATTCTTTGCCAACTGTTAGGCTTGGGTCTATTTTCCGTACCGTCTCGTGGGTATTTCTTCCCGTGCCTTCTCTTCTATAAATAAAGAAAACCACTTGTCGCCATATCATTGTTCCACGTGTCATGCCATGTCAGCACTCCAATATACGACGTGTAACGCTTTCTCACCACCAGTACAGATAGTCCCCCCACTTTACTGAATATTCTCTACTGATTCGGGGAAGTATAAAGTTTTTATGGCGGGAATTCTCTGCCACCATTTTTCCAAATGCAATCATACCTTCTTCTGAACCGATGCGACGCATATCGCTTCCATTTGATGATCATGTTGTGTGGATTTTGCTAACTGTTTGTTCAATTCCTCAGCGCTTATTAGGGATTTCTGGAACCACATCAGTCACGAAGTGACGATTCCATTATGACGCTTCATAATGACCTTAATTGTCGTGTCTTCTTATAAATACTTTACCCCTTTTTGATTTTCTGAAGCCTTTCCTCCTTCGTTTTATTGTCTTACACTTTTCTGTATTTTTTCCTTATTCCTCTTTAGATAACCATGTCTTCTCCTGATCCTCGCAAAGCTGTAATTGTTGATGAGTTTGTTTCTTCCAATGCCCCTACTAAAAGTAGAAGGGGTGGCAGGCTGCGTAGCCTTGGTTCTATTTCTAACTGTGGTCCCCCTCTCAAAGTAGTGCTATCAATCCATCTTCTTTAAGACCTAGGGCTTCTATAACCCCAAGATCTTCTTCTAGAGATAAAGATTCAACTGAAACTCTACATGAACCCATTGTCGATGAAATTGTTTCTCAAGAGTTTTCCTTTGTAACTGATCGTGAATCTATGAAGAGTCAAGTTTCTTCCATGGCTTCCCTTGATCGTGTTGACCGTTACCCAACTTTGATTACTACCTGTCTTCTCTCTCTCGTTCAAAGAGAATGTAATTAGAGACCTGACTTCCCAATTTTAGTCCCTGGTGCCAACCAGAGAATAACTTCATATCAGACCAGTTATTCCTTCGTATAAACATATCCCTTTACCCTAGGCTTTAAACCTCCTATTGATCCAGTGATCATTGAAATTTGTTGTTACTTCAATGTGTGCTTAGGACAAATTGGTCCTATTGTGTGGAGAGTTGTTGCACGCCTTTTGACGAACTTGGCTTCTATGTCTTTTACTTCCCGTCATCTGCTTCATCTTTACTCCCCTAAATTATTTCGTGAAGGAGTTTTTTCCCTTGTGGACAGAAGTAAGAGGGTATTAGTTATCCCTGAAGATGACAGAGATTGTGGCTGGTATGCCCGCTTCGTTGTTGCTCCCACTAGTGCTCTGGTGGGTGAAGAAAACATGTCTTTTCCAGAAAAATAGAATTTGCACGTAAGTACTTCTACCTTTTCTTTTTCTTTCAAAGAAGATACTCATGTATTCTCGTGCCTACTTTTTCAGCAACCATGGAAGTTTTTGAGGAGATTCCTAACTTCCGTGCTTGGGTAGAGAAGTTACTATATTTTGCCTCTATGAAGAAAAGATCTTGAAAGGAAAGTTAAGACACACGGTACTTTTTCCCTCTTAGTCTTTTTCTTTCTTTCTTCTGCTAACATAAGAGTTTCTTACCATGCCTTTTTCCCTCTGCTAGTATTTACTGTTTGTGGTGTCAGCCCTGCTTCTGTTTCATCCACAAGACTCACCGTGAGTCTTGCTCAAGAAAGAATTTTGAACTCTTCTTCAAAACGAAAGGTTGATGGAGCCCATGGCTTTGAGGGTGAAGAAGAACCAGAGGAGGGTTCTTTAGTTCGCAGGCCCCGAGTCAGGAGACACGTTATCTCTGATGATGAAGCTACGCCTCCATCAAGCTTAGTTCCCTCTAGACCTTTGGTCGAGATAGAGAGTGCCCCGTTAGTGCTTTCTGATGAAGAAGTGAATGATCCCCTCTTGCTTCTGCTGAACAATTATTTACTCATGGCTTCGGAGATGAGGAAGCCTTTGAACCCGTTTCTGAGGAGTTGCCCCTTACCTCTTTTCCAATGTCAGTCCCCGATTATCCTCGAGTTACCTTACCTGAAGTTGCTGCTGATGCTCCCCCCGTGATTGCTTTCACCTCATCTGCCATTTAAGATGCTACTACTTCTCACATAGAAGTTGATCCTTCCAGTAGCAAGAAGGCGATGAAGAAAACCATTGTCGAGGTTCCTGTGGGTGGGAACTTATTGAAGGAGTCGGGTCAAGCCAACATATGGTTGAAGCCTTTGCACGGTCCTATGGAGAAGGCGAAGTTGGACAGTCATAGTTCGTTGACTTGGATGAACGATATTGTTCATTCATCTTTGAAGGTTCGAGTTTAACTTTACTCCTTCTTTCTTCTTTTTTCGTTTTATCCATAACCCTCTTTTTTATAGATCAATTTGATAGGTACTGAAAGAATGAAAGGGATCGTCCATTCTAACCAACAAATTATTGATTACCGCACCGAGGCTGACAATTGGAAAGAGCAATTTGAAGGTCTTCAACTGGAGAAGGAAGTGTTGGCAGAGGAGAAAGATGCCTTAGAGAAACAAATGCAAATGATCGCTGCTGAGTTAGCGATTGAAAAGTCTTCTTCAAGTCAAGTTGGTAAGGAAAAGGATATCCTTGAGTCCTCATTTGCTGAGCAGCTTTTGAAGTCAACCGAAGAGATAAGGAGTTTGAGGGAACTCCTTAACCAGAAAGAGACTTATGCAGGAGAGTTGGTTCAAACACTTACTCAAACTCAAGAAGATCTCTGTGCTTCTACTGATAAGGTTAAATTCTTGGAAAGTTCCCTTGCCCCTTTGAATGCAGCTTTTGATGTTTCCAAAACAGAGAAGGAGGAGTTGATAACCGAAATTGATCAGTGTGAGAAAGACTATGATGCTCTCGAGGATAAGATATCATTTGACGTGAGCATGGCTTTTTTGAATACTCGCCTTGAGACTCTAATAGAAGCCAGTCAGGAGGGTTTTGACCTTCACGCTGAGATTGCTAAAGCTAAAGAGGCAATTGAGAAAACTCAGCAGAGTCAAAGCTTTTCTTCACCTGTAGGTGAAGTTCCCGAAGATGATGGACTTGCTCCTGGTGAAGCTAATATTCAAGCCTCTTCTCAAGCTGGACCCTTTACTTCCGTCAATGATGCTCTCGTTGCTGATGTTCCAGTGGATGATGCCTCTTAATGTTTTATGTTATTTGGTTATTTTGTTTAGAACTTTTTGGTGGAAAGTTTTTCTTTTCTTTTTCGGAATGGTTGTTGCTTTACCCCTATCTTGTTCTGGGGTTTGATGACAAATAAGTACTTTGTTTTTACAAAGTTTAATATATAAATCTCGACTTTATTTTCCGCCTATTTTGATGTTTGAGTTTTTGTTCCACTCTTTGACATTCAATCCTGTATTAAAATGCTTTAACCTAACATTTCATGATTTTGATAGACACGAAATTTTTATAAAAGATGGCCCTTTTATAAGCAACACTTATGAAGATGACGTCTCATCTTCTTATTGGTGTAAATATATGAAAGAAGTAGAAAAAGAAATAATTTGAGTAAGTTTTATGCTTTTAACTTTAAAATTTTGTACAACATTCTTCATTTATGCAATATAACTTTTTGTACAATATATACAACTCTTTCATAACTGCTTTATTTGTAACAGGTTTCAAAATTCTGGGTCTATTGTCCCGTGTCCAATTATTGTTAACCTAAAACTTCACAAGAACTTGGAGTATATTTTCTATCCATCTTGTGTCATTTTTTCAAGTTTTACACCTTCTCAAGGTTACTTCAAAGGTTTTTGATTCAGGCTTGATTTTTTGTCTTCTTTGCCGCTGATTCAGGCTTGATTTAGATCATGTGAAGATGGGGTCTTTATTATCTATTGAATCATTGACTTGGATGTATTGCTGGCTCCATAGGAAATTGTAGTAGGAGCATATACAAGTATCTGATACTATGAAACTTTAGTATCTTTGAAGTTTTGGCTTTCACTTAATTGTTTAAAGATCTCATAAATTATTCTCTTTGTACGATAAAAGAGTATATCTACTTAACTTTAATTTTGGCAGGTTAAATGTTGTTACTTGCTTGATAGATACTTGTATGGGTTCGTTAAGATGGAGAAGCATTTTATTAAGATGAAGCTATAGGTTATTCTATGTTTTGACTTTCACTTGCAAGTGTTTAATGATCTCATTAACTTTTCTCTTTGTATGATAGAAGAGTATATTTATATAACTTCAATCTTGACGAGTTAAATATAGTTAATTACTCGGTAGATGCTTGTATTGTTGTCGTTAAGATGGAGGAATGTTTAATTTAGCTTGAAGCTACAAGTCCTTTATTTGAAGTTTTGGCTTTCACTAGCAAGTGCAGAGATCACATTTTAAACAATATTGAAGGTAAAAGTGTATTTAAAAAGAAATACTCCCTACGTTTCAATTTATGTGAATTTATTTCCATTTTATTCGTGCCAAAAAGAATTACCCATTTCACTATTTGAAAATAATTTAGCAATGATTTATAGCCACACAAAATATATACACCTTATTTTACACCTCAAGTTCAAAAGTTTTCTATTTTTTATTTAATCTCCGTTCCAATCAAATGGGTTAGCATAAATTAAAATGGAGGGAGTATATAGTATGGTATGTTACGTGTTGTACAAGGTCATTTACCAGTTTAGTGAAGATAAATTCCTTTTAATAAAGTTGAGTAAAATATTTTAATATCTTCTCGCGCGAGGTATAATCACTAGTTCAAGAAAATAATAGAAGTGCTAGATTAAATGCATTTAAGGAAAAATGTGTACACTATGGACTAAAACCTAGACTCATGCCTGAAGAAATAGTTAGTAGGTGGAATTTTACTTATTTATTCCTAAGATGTTGTTATAAATATAGAACGCCTATAACTGAAGTTGGTAATTCTCATTATACCGATCCTAGCCGTTTGTTAACATCTAGAACTTGGGATTGTTGGTCTTTAAGCTTAGTGTAACTTAATTCTAAGCTTGGTGTAGTTTAAAGAGAGTGAATGAAAAAATGGTGGGAAAAGAAATGGAGGGAAGTGAAATTTTGAATAAGTGCACTTTGTCCCTCATCGGAAGAAGGAAAGAAATCTATATGTATATATAGAGAAGCACTTCTTCTAGCTCCTAAAGAGTTGAGAAGAAGGCAAGCCTCGCGTCGTCGTCATCGCCCGGCTTCGGCTTCGGCTTCAGATTAATTAAATTAATTAACAAATCCGAAATGACCCGCGGCCGAATTATTCCTTAAGGACACACTGTGTATTCAGTGGGCTCGATTTTTTTTTCCTATACTGTTTTTCAGAATTCAATGGTTTAGTTCATATTGCTGAAATTTCTTTTTTACTACATAATTTGAAGAACAAAGAAGGATATACTTCTGTTGTTGAATCTATGCTAGATAAGTTTAAAAAATATTTCTATCCAATTCCCCCTATTTACCTAATTGGTGCTATTTTAAACCCTACTATCAAAATGATAAAGTGTCGCCAATTAATCAGTGCTTTATATACTTATATTGATAATGGACCAACTGAAACTCCTGATATTGACACTTGTATTTCTGATATACACAGACAGTTACAAACTTTATATAATTATTATGCTAACATTGTTGATGCTTCTTCGGTTGTAGATGCAAATATTCCTTCAAGTAATACTTTAACATCTGAAACAACTTTGGATGATGATGATGGTGTTCAAGATTATTTGATTTGGTCTACACTAGGAGAGCATCAACAAACCAGTAGTAGGAATATTGATGAACTCCAATTCTACTTGCAAAAGTCACTGGAGCCCCTCACAAAGGATTTTCTACCGCTGGGTTGGTGGAGGAGAAACTCTAATCAATTTCCTGTTCTTTCGGTCATGGCTCGAGACGTGCTAAATGTGCCGATTTCAACAGTCGCATCAGAGAGCGCATTTAGCCAAGCAAGGCAGCAGCTAGGAGATACCCGTCATTCATTGGGCAGCAACGCTTTGGAAATTCTAGTGTGCTTCAGAGATTGGATAAGATCAGAACCGCGAAATCAAGGGCGTGACGAGGTAGATGAAGCGGAGGACCAAGAGATTGGAGATATAATGGTTTATGGTATCGATTCAACCAATGCCGGAAACCAAGAACCTCATGTTGACATGGAAGAACTTACAAAATGATGCAAAACATGTGATGTACTATTTCTTTTTTTATAGTTGTTATAAACTTTTAATTTGCAAGTTCAAAAATCAAAAAAGAACTTGCAAATTAATTTGAAGTATTATATATTATTCAATAAAAATATCAAAGTTACTTACATATTGTGATTGCCTATTAGTCTTATTAAATAATTTTTTGTAGCCACTTACTTTCAATTTTCAATTTTCAATTTTAAATTTTAAAATTCAAATTTCAAATTTCAACTTTCAAATTTAAATCTTTAAACTTTAAAGTTTAAACTTCAAAGTTTAATTCTAAGCTTTAATTCTAAGCCTTAAAAGTTTGCAAACACTTAACTATCAATAACATTGAATAAGAAAAATAATTTAATTTTTAAAAAAATATTAGCCTGGCCCGCCCAAGCCTGTTAAGCCCGAACCCGTACGGGCCCAATATAACCCGAAAAATCCCAGCATGCTATCCCCAGCTCATTAACAACCCGGTTTGTTACCGGACGAGCTGACTTTTTTTGTGTTCAGCTCGTCCCAGCCTGCCCGTTAAACACCTTTAGCTTATACACACGAAATAACAACAAGGTCTAGGGGTGTTTAAACCGAACCGGAAAACCGCACCAAACCGAAAAATCAAACCAAATTAAAAATCCGACTAGGTTTGGTTTGACTTGGTTTAGTATTGAGGAAAAAAACCCGAACCAAACCGACATATAAATATATAAATTTTATATAAATTTTTAAGACTTTATATTGTATTTTCTTTAAAAAAATATTGAAATATTTGGGATCCTCTCATGTGTTAACCTAGAAAATGTACATTAACTAAAATTATTGTTTTTTATTTAGGTCAAATTATCAAACTTTACTCAACCAGTAGCAAATGACAACACCTCTAACTCTTTTGGACTAAGGAGTTAGATTCAATACATCAAAACAACCACTAACAGATCATAAGGAAAACAATTACAGACTCAATACTCTGCTAACCTATGGAAAACTGTCTAAACTATCCAAGTACTTCTTTCATTTTGCCTTCTGCTGTCCTTTGATATGCAATTGAAGAACAATGTCTCGTATCTTCATCTTCATATCCATCTCCTTTCCTTGAAATATACGTAAGTTTCTTTCTATCCATACTTGGTAAATTACTGCTGCAAACAGAAATACCAAGATACTGTTATGAATTCGACTATTCTTTGCTCTTGCATTCAGCCATGTAATCTCTTCTTGCCATGTACCAATTTGGTGTTTCTCTCCTATCCATGTAAGCAGTGTGCTACAAATAGTCCTTGTATATTGACATGCAAAATATAAGTGCTCCATATTTTCAATCTGTCCCCTCTTACATAGAACATATCCATGATCAACTTGTATCCCTCATGCTGTAAGTTTGTCCATAGTAGTGAGTCTGTGGTTTAAGGCTAGCCACAGGACAAAATTATGTCTGGGAATACTGGTTTGTAGTATTAAGGCTTTCCATCCAACCTTTGGATACTGAGGTTTTGATAGAGTGTACATTTTCTGTATACTGAATTTTCCTTTATTGCAGAACTTGTCAATGTTTGCAATTGAGTCAATCTTCCTGTACCAATCTCTAATATCAAATATTTTCCTAACCAGCCAGCAAGCTTGATTAGTAGTCTTCATAGCAATAAATTCCTCCTTTATGTATATAGAATGTATCCATTTGATCCACAATGCATCCCTTTTCAAGTGCACTGCCCACATCAGTTTACACAGAGCTGCCTTGTTCCACCATTCAAAATTTATCACATTTAGACCTCCAACTGATGTAGGCATACAAACTTTATCCCATGCAACCAAAGCTTTCTTTGTTGGGCTATAACTTCCTGTCCACAAGAAAATTCTGCATACATAATTCACTAGCTGAACAATCTTCTTAGGAATCAGGAATACCTGTCCTCGGTATGTTTGCATTTCAAACAGAACACTTCTAATTAATTGCAATCTACCACTGTATGATAGAAGTTTTGAGGTCCAGCACTTTATCCTGTTTGTTATCTTTTCCACAAGTGGAAAACATTGGTGAATAGATAACTTCCTTGAGGATAATGGAACCCCCAAGTACTTAAACGGTAAGGACTCCAGTTTGAATTGATACTCTGAACATATCATCTCCTTGAATCCCTGACTTACCCCAGCCACATAAATAGAACTCTTCTCTAGATTTGCCATAAAACCTGTCACCTTAGAGAAATAGTTGAACTTGTCTAGTAGTAATTATATAGACAACTTGTCAGTCCTGCAACACATTATCAAATCATCTGCAAAACAGATGTGAGTAAGATTCATTTTTGTACACCTTGGATGAAAGTTGAAATCAGGAACATCTTTAAGAGTCTTCAAGGTTCTATTCAAGTACTCCATCACCAGGACAAACAGATATGGGGACATAAGGTCCCCTTGTCTCAATCCCTTCTTTGCTTGAAACATGTTTGTAAGACCTCCATTTATCAGTATTGAGTAGCTTGCATTAGTCACACACTCCATAATCAACTGCACCATCTTACTAGCAATCCCATACTCCAATAATACCATCTGCAAGAATGGTCATTCAACAGAATCATAGGCCTTTCTTATATCTACTTTGATGATGCATCTAGGAGATACTCATTTCTTGTTATACCCTTTACTAGTTCATGAGCTATGATAACATTGTCAAGAATGCTTCTTCCTTCAATGAATGCTGACTGAGTTGGTCCAACAATAAAGTCCACCACTGTTTTTAGCCTAGATGTAAGAATTCTGGATATAAGCTTATATGCAGTGGTGCAACAAGTTATAGGTCTGAATTCTTTAACAAAGGAAGGACTAGCCACTTTTGGTACCAGTGTAATAGTTGCACTACATACACTCTTCAATATCTTCCCTGTATTAAAGAATTCCTTTACTGCCTTGATCACTTCTGCTCCAACTATATGCCAGTAGTCTTTGAAGAATTCTACTGGGAATCCATCAATGCCAGGTGCTTTGTCCCTTGGTAATTGTTTTAACCCCTGAAGTATCTCAATGTCTGTTATGTTCTTTAACTAAAATTATTGTTAGATGACTAAGAAAATAACTATTATGTATTACTAAAAAAAATTCTCCCATTAGAATATTTTAATAGATCATACGTTTGTTAATTTTTTCAATATTTACTAAACATATATTCACTTATCAAAACTTTATCTATAACTTTAACAAAGTAAGATTGGAAAAATATTCACGTAACAAAAAAATTCAAAAATCCGACAAAACCGAACCAATTCAGACCGATATAATTAATTTGGTTTGGTTGTGCTAAAAACCGAACCAATCCGATCCATGTACCCCCTAACAAGGTCCACCTATTTATAGGATCTCATTACCTTCACATTTCTCTCCAATTTTCATTTCATTTCCTTAATAAAACAGAAGAAAAACTGAAGAAGTATAGATATGAAAAACTACACAAAGAGAAATGTGTATCAGTTCTTCAGAATTGAATGCATCACGTAGTCCTTTACATTTCTGGCCAGAAACAAAAACCAAAGCGCTCCAGAATCCAAGTTCAGCGGTAACTTTACACAGTTTATACTATTACTTTCTTTTGAGTTGGGGCGGAAGCAGAATTTTCACGGGGTTCAGAATTAAAAAAAGGTAAACACGCGACGAAGCTAAAGAAAATTCAATATCTAATATATTTACATAAAAAAAAAATTGACCTTATATACACAGTGTAATTTTCGGCAAAGAGGGTCCCACCTACTTCCGCCACTGCTTCTCAGGTGTGGTTTTTTTGTTGCGTATAACTTGTAGAGACACTAACAACGTAAAGAAATTTACCGTGTTTTGCAAGTTATCAGTTCATGCTTGCTATAAAAGTTCAGATTTAAGTTATATCCACTGACAATATAAATTTATTTTACACTATCAAGTATCAACATAGTTTCATCCTATGATAGCAGGTTAGTTGGCTACCATTTTATTATGTTACCAATTAATAATTATTATAGAGATTCATTTGTAATTACCTTATAAACGACCAGATTGTTTGAATATTATTTTTGCACCATCAATACATAAAATTAAAACTCGAAAAGTTATCTAAGTGACCCAGATTGCATGGTAGGTTGTCTACTTCACACCCTATGGAGTGGGGCCCTGCGTAAATACGGGATAGTTTGTGTATTGGGCTGCCCCTTTACTAGTTAAACTCTTTATGTATTACATGATCAAAAGTATTTTGGTTTTTTAGGAGGAAGAAAAGTGAGGAAAAGGCAGCAAGGAAAGATACGGAGTCAGTGGCGGAGGCAGGATCTCCGCGAAGGGGGTTCAAAAAGGAAAAAGTTAAAAAAGATTGTAGCTAGTGGGAATTGAACCGATGACCTTACAAAGGTTTTGAACCCCCTTGAGTAGCTACACTTTTGGGTTGTGTCAAGGAAATTCAAAACTTAATATATAGAGGTAAAAAACAGATTTTGCCTTATATATACAGTGTAATTTTTCGGCGAATGGGGGTCGGGTGAACCCCCTTCCACCCCCCCTAAATCCGCCCATGTATGGAGTTAAGAAACTTGAAGCTGTACATGGAGAACATGAGCATATTAGAAGAAAATGAGAAATTAAGGAAGAAAGCCAACCTCCTTCACCAAGAAAACCTTGCTTTAATGACTGAATTTCAGAAGAAATTCTCTGTTGGATCGAGTTTCCGCCACCCTTAATCTGCTTCTTCTTCGTAAACAACCATGTCAATGAAGAATCAGTGGCGGAGCTAGAGCCTTAGCTACTGGTTAGGACGAATCAATAGCTAGAGCATAACTAAGACGAGCTATGAGTTTGATATGAAGTTTAGAATTCATAAACCTCAGTTCCTGGCTCCGCCTCTATAACTATATATATGAAGAAAACCCTTGCTTCATTTATTGTAGATATTTTACATATACAATATCATGTCTCAGTTCCAAACAAGTCGGAATTAAATTCTAATATACTCAATATCTTCCAGTTTATGTATATATACTAGTTCTGTATTTAGAGAGTAAAACACTTCACGTTAAGAAACTCTTCATTCTTAGTTCTCGAACTCAAGAAGAAATCTCAACCATTTCACCGCGCGTTAATTTGGTGTTAAAATTCAGGGCTATTGTCTCGAATATGTTTACAGTTTAAAAAATAAATGTGATTTAAATCTGTCAAAGCTAATTGTGAAGTACACATAAGTTCGGTCTAAGACCCTTAAAGGACGGACCAGTCAAATTTAAATCCTGGATCCGCTTCTGATTTCTTCCCGAGATAGAGCTCAGTCCACAAAGGAACCAGCTTGCTGAAAACTTCTTAGTTCTTCCTATGAACCGCCACTTCATCGCATTCTACACATCGTGTAGTCTCAGTACGTGCCATATTTTCCTCTTCCTATTAACAATTCAGGGATAGTTTACCTAAGCGCTACGATGCATAAGAGGTAAACAGCACAAGTTACCAGTTAGAAGCAGAGACTTGATCCGATGAGGAGACTGGAGAAAGTACACTCGACTATACGCTCACAGCTCTTTTGACTGCTTCTGTGATAATCTGTATATCCGGAATGCTGCAAAGCACATTGTGGCATTACCGATTACTGTCAAAGCTGCTTGGAGAGCCACTATTACCTGAAAATTCATGCGCGAAACGTAAGTGATATCTCCGTAACAGAAAAAATGTTCCGCTTTACCCAAGATTTTAAGCCTAAATATTATCGACAGCATATAAGCAGACGCCCAGTGTAGAAGCTATGAGTTTAACTAAACCAGCCTATAAGAAGGGGCTTATATCTAAACCAGGCTGCGTATTAGGATAGTCAAACTGTCATATTATATACTCGGCTGAATGTCGCTGCAATCATTATTCCAATAGAAGTTCATAATTTTTGTTCTAGGAAAAGAATTACATCAACTTACCTCAAGAGACTCCGAATTATAAAAGAAATGCCAAGTGCAGGCGCAGAGTGCTCCTCCAAGCAGGGGCACCTAAATGAAAAAGTCGTAATGAAGTCACTTATGAGCCAACAAGACGCAAGGATGGGGAAAAAAGAAATGGAGATAAGTGCAAAATGATCAAAGAGAATCATGAAATGATAATTCAGCGCGACCAATTCACCAATTAAATAAGAAACATCATTTACGAGCCAACAACAAGGCCTCAGTCCCAAGCAAAGTTGGGTCGCTAATATGAATCCTCACTTCTTTCTTTAAGCTCAACTCATCATCATCATGCCAAAATAAAATAAGAGTAGTAGTGAAAATAAGCTTTATATATAAAATTGTAAATTTAAAGCCTATTCCTAACCCGTAAGTATCATCGAGCCAACAACTGTGCAAAAACAAAGGATGATGATCTGAGATGGGGAGAAAGGAATACTGAGATAAATGTCAAATGATCGAAGAGAAACATGAAGTGATAACTCAGCATGACTAATCAAACAAAAAAAGATCACTTTGTTAAGAAAAGATATATTTTGACAACCCGAAAAACTCTCTTCTTGAATGACCTTTTTTTTGTCTTGTCATTGACTACATAATATTAAAAAAGAAACTCAATAATAAAAATCAACAAAATTTAGACATTTGAACTATTTACGGGAAAGGTAAGAAAATGAAAAAGGAAACCTAAAGTGCGAGAAGTTATAAACTCCATGGTTAGCTGCCAACTATATGAATCACATAAACATGTTTTCTGCCACCGCTCCCTATGAAGCATTTCACGGATGGAGAGCAATGTCACTAAGGTCGGCCAAAATCCACAAGTTTAAATTTTGTATCTTGGTTGACAGACCTGTTTGGAATTGAGGAATAGTTGTTATTGTTGCTTTTGGCTGATGATAATATTGGAAAATAAAGTAAAGAAAAAAAGACTTCATAAACACCCGTACTTCTCCCTCAAAGAGTCATCCATGAATCAATCAAAAGACTACTATCCTCCGCAAGGTTTGGGATCGGTGGAATTGAGGAAATGGATTGGTGGGAGATAATCGAAATCATCAAAGGATGATAATTTGATAGCAATAAGGGGTGACATTAAACATATTCATTTCAGCCTCTTATTGTTTGTGTTTATTACTCTTTGGTAATAAAATGTTGATCGGCTAATTGCGTAAACTCAACCACAATCCACAAAGAGAATATTAATAGAAAAGAAGTTTAAAGGCCTAAAGCATCTTAGCGCGGCCATACTATAACAAGAGAAAAGAGTTTACCTATAAATATACATAAGAGAACACAATTTTTTATAATTAAAAGGAAAGACAGTTTTGTTTTGACGTAACTGATAAAGTTACTGCCATATGACCAGGAGGTCACGGGTTTGAGCCGTGGAAACAGCCTCTTACAGGAATGCAAGGTAAGGCTGCGTAAAATAGATTCTTGCGGCCCGGCCCTTCCCACAACCCTGCGCATAGCAGGAGCTTAGTGCACCAAGCTGCCCTTTTTAAGGGTTCTGTATTTCCAGAAGAACACTAATTAAGCATAACAGCCATTTCCATCGCACCACATATCGGCACTGATTAGATGTTCTGCAACTCTTATATTACAGCGATGAGTGTACAATGTCGCAAAGATTTGCATGTAGTTCAGATCTGACTCACTCTACTGAGTTTAAATATGAATATAACCAACTTATTTTTTTGAAGTTCGATATTATATAGCATGGAAAGTTCTTGTCTTTTGAGCAACAAAAATATTTCAAAGATTGTTCTTTCTGGAGTTCTTCGAGTTCAACTGCCTATTTACGACGCCAAGTCTACTAAACTGCCATCTCATTTAACAATAGTTGAAACAAAGATTGAGAAGGGACAATATAGCAATATCATCAATCAAACTGAAATTTTTCACGCGTTGAGATAAGTCGTTTTCAAAAAGTATATACAGTTAATGTGAAGCTCGTTGACATAAAGCAGATTCAATATTGTAGGCATAAAGACCAGAATTCGAGCAAATTAAACAAACAAGTATGAGCAAGATTACTTACCATAGCCCAGGAGAGTCCCTTCCAAGATTCATAACCTGATTTCTCGCCATATTGCCAAACCAGAGCCATAGCAGTTACCCTTTTGTACAAAGTAAATAATCAGTCATTTCATTTAGCACAAAAGAAAAAAGAACATATGAACAGATCAACTCGCCAACCCCATACGGCGACGAAGTGCATTGCACATTATAATACTCCTCCTATCCCAATTACCGCAATTTTCAAGAATTCAAATTCATTATATTATTCAAATTAATATAAGATGTAATATTTTAAAAGGGCAGCCCGGTACACAGCATCTCGCGTTTACGCAAGGTCCGGGGAAGGACCGCACCTCAAGGGGATGTGATGTAGGCAGCCTACCTTAATGCAAGTATTAGTAGCTGATCCCACAGCTCGAACCCGTAACCTATAAGTCACATGGAAAACGATTCCACGCAATATTTTACTGTAGAAAAATCCCTCTTTTATACAAATATCTTAATTTTATCCTCCATTATTTTGAGATCATTCATACGTCATTAGCAAACTATCTTGTACTTACCCTTGACCCTAACAAAGCTAAGTGTAACGGAGAATAATTATAAACAAAGTAGAGGAGTAAATTAAACACTTTTCCCCAAGTATTTTCAGACACTAATTTCACTAACCCACGTGGGAGCTTCTTTAAAGTCAAGAGCAAACATGAGGCGATTTGCTAATGTCAAGAGTATGACGACCCCAAAGTATAATGGGGGTTAAAATTAAGATATTTCAAATAGTAGACGGGTAAATTTGGACATTTTACCAATAATATTAATCAGGGGCGAATCCATAGCATATGTTACAAAGTATTCTGAACTCAGTAGCTTTAGCTCAAACCTTGTACAGGCGTTTAAATACTTACTAAAAGGGCAACCCGGTGCATTAAGATACGCAGTCTAACCCTGCATTTTTGCAAGAGGCTATTTCCACAGCCCGAAACACCCCTGACCTCCTGCTCATATGGCAGCAACTTTACCAGTTATGCCAAGGCTCCTCTTCCATTCAAATACTTACTAAATTAGTAAAAATAATAGATTTCGGGCCAATAATTAAATGAAAGGTGATAGAATCTCCAACGCATAAAGTCCAAATCTTGATCCGCCTTTAATAATATATGGATCAAATTAGAATCATAAACTCCTTTTCAGACAAATATCAACAACAACAACAACAACAACACAGTGAAATCCCACGTGGGGTCTGGAGAGGACAGTGTGTACGCAGACCCTGGAAGATGGAGAGGTTATGTGGCGGAGGGAGGATTACCGCCAAAGGGTTCAAAAAAAAGAAAAAGTTACAAAAGTTGTAGCTAGTGGGGATAGAACCAGAGGCGGATCCAGGAATCGGAGATTGCGGGTGCCACTACTTTATGCATATAGTATATGAGGGGTGAAATATATATATATATATATATATATATATATATATATATANAAAGGAGACATCATCTACTAACTATCTTGAAAACAATTATTCATAAAGTAAGAGATAATAATAGAACGTAAAAACAAAATAAAGATTGGTATACAAAAGATTGAAAAATAAAGAAGAAGGGATAAACTTAAAAAATAAAAGGAAGAAAAAATAGGAACAACAACGAAGAAAAAAGAGGAAAAGAAAACAAAGAAAAAAGGGAAAAAGAGGTGAGGCCCTAGGGCCCAACCGAAAATAAAGGAAAAATAAGAAAAAAGAGAGAAACAAAAAGAAATTGCTGCTATTGGGATTCGATCTTGAATCCACAAGGTTGGGGACATCCTCTAGGCGGGTAGCAGGACCACTGGCACCCACACCATCTTTGTTTAGTTCGGGTGCCATCAATTCAATATATCGGTTATTTAATAGATATATTACATACGTAGTAAATATTTTACCGAAGCGAGCGGGTGCCGTGGCACCCCGAACCCATAAGGTAGATCCGCCCCTGGATAGAACCAATGACCTTTCAAAGGTTTTGAACCCCATGACCACTACGCTATGCTTTTGGGATGTGTCAAGGGAATTCAAAGGCCAAAGCATAATATAGAGGTAAAAAACAGATTTTGCCTTACCTATACAATATAATTTTTCGACGGAGGGGTTCGGATTCCGCCCCCTAAATCCGCCCCTAGTTATTTCCGAAAGACCTTCGGCTCGAGAAAGATTGAAAGAAACAGTAGAAAAAGAACAAGCAATATCCACAAATAGGGCCAGAAAGATAAATAAAATCACATAAAATGAAAAGGAGAAATTACCACTCAACAACACTAGAAACATGACTAGCCCAAGTGTGTAATGAGAGAGCATTTGAGGGTTCATTAAATTGGAATGAAGAACCCATTAAAGCTAATTCAGAACTAGAAGCAGGTCCCACATTTAACACTGTAAAAGCAAGTCCAGTGACACCCAAAACAATGGCAGCATTATATTTCAAGTTCTGAGATGGAATACTGATAATGGGTGCTGGGAATTGGACTCTTTTTCTTGAAAAGAAGAGAAAGTTTGGAGCTTTAGTTGATAAGATCAATTGGGTTGCAACTGCCATTGTTGTTTGTTTGAGGACTACTAAAGTGGAGTGTTGGATTTTGAGTAAAGATGTTTTTAGAGAAGAGATGAAATTACAAAAAGGTCCTTTATGACTTATGAGTAAGCATTTAAAAAAAAATTAAATTGATGAGTAGTCAACTAAAAATTTAAAATAAAAAAATAACATAAATGCAGTTTGCATTAGTAGAATATTTTTGGACTACGTAAATTGTAATTAGGATTACTGATATACACCATATTTATTATAAATAAAAATAATTTAAAATATTATTTTTTATAGCTATCTTTTATATTTTATAGCAAAATAAGTATTTATGGTATATACTACAATTAAGGCATGAAATATGCTATTTATGTTTTTACTTTATCTTTCCTTCAATTAACACATGATTCTCTCTCAGAGCTTTTCCTCTTTCTCTCTCGTTATTCTCTCTCTTCTAATCATAGATACACGAACGAGGAACAAATCATGAAAGAAAGCCTAAAAATCTCAAATCAGAAACATGAAACTAAACATATAATAAAATAAAAAGGAAGCGGAGATACCTTGGGCGACGGTGGATTGAATAGAAAGAGGGATTCTTAGCGCGGTAAATAAGAGAGAAAAGAGGAAGAAGCGGTCAAATTGGAAGCGTGAACCTTCTTCTCTTCTTTGCTATTTAGTCACATACAATGATACAAATACATTGTATTATGTGCGATTCACTCAAACACATTGTATTTTTGTATAAATATATCTTTTTTTGTCTGTGTTTATATATTTCGAAGGTTTGTATTTTTTTAATACAACTGAATACACCTGTATTCATGCATACTGTATATACGCATGAATACATAATATAAACAGTGAAATACACTGAATATAAATAGTGACTACATTTAAGTTTAAAATATAGTGAAATACTGTAAAATATACTAAATATAAATAAAAATACAGTAAATACAATCAATGAAATATACTGAATACAACAGTAATAACACGTATTAGGAATAACTAAAATAGTATTGATACAAATACACTGAATATAACATTAATGCAGTTTGCAGTAGTAGAATATTTTTGGACCCGTAAACTGTAATTGGGTGATCTAAATTTGCCCTAATCTGTTAAGAGCTACCCAATTCCTTTATCATCTATTAAACGATTATCTGACTAGTTTTAACGTACACATGTTGCACGTGTACTTTTTCCGATAAGTAATAATATTTTTTTTAAATGTCACATAAATATTATATTAAAAATTATGTTTGAGTTATAAAGTAAGAATGTATGCACCAGACAATCTGGTTAACCAGAGAAAACTAGAGGAAATCGTGCTATACAATTCGTGTATAAGAGAAATCTACTAGTTTTAACATACGCGTGTTGCATGTATACCGTTTTCTATAAGTAATTTCTTTTTAAAATTACGTACGTAAATTAAAAATTATATTTGAGTTATAAAATAAGAGTTTAAGCACCAGACAGTCCGGATAACCATACAAAACTAGAAGACATTGTGTCATACAAGAAAGGAAAGACCTACAAAACTAAGAAGGGAAGAGGAAAAGGAACTTCTACGTGTTAGATTGTTCGTGTTTACGGGGAAAAATCCTATTAAAAATGGACGGTGTGAATTTGTCAAATGCTCGACAAGCCGCTATATTAAGGGACAGTCAAATGACAAAGATGTCACAATTTGAATCAACAACAAACTCAGCAAAATCCCACAAGTAGAGTCTGGGAAGGATAGTGTGTAAGCAGACCTTACCCCTGTCGGAATCACGATACCACAAATTTGAAGCTTAAAACTTCTATGAATGTGAGAGCACAGTATGCTTATGAATCCCTTAATAATACAGGGCATTTGTCCAAAATGTAATACAAAGGCAATTGAAATCATCAACAAAGAGCCATTTGGGCAGCACATTTCTTGAAAAATTACAGATGGAATGATGAGGAGAAAAAACACATTCCACATAAAAATTTGGTGATATGATACCATCTTTTAATTTTAAGGTTTCTTGACACTACAAGAACTTCCACGACGGCGATTTTTTCAAGATCTCCTCTTTTTTCTCTTTTTTTTCTGATAACCGAGAAATCCCGTAAGGTTAGCTGGTGCACGGTTCGAACTTGGTGGATAATCTGTTTAAGATCACTTTTTGAAGTATAATATCTTATATCACCCAATAACAGTTTCTTTCTTCTTAGCCCACAACATTACTAGAGAGAAGCCCATTAATGACATGATCACAACCTGCAAAAAGGTACAAATCAGACATTCTAAGAAACACAACAACAACAACAACAATAAACCCAGTATAATTCCACGAGTGGGGTCAGGGGAGAGTAGTGTGTACGCAGACCTTACCCCTGCCTTGAGGGTAGAAAGACTGTTTCCGATAGAGAAAAAAAGAAAGAGATGTTCTAAGAAATGAGCATATGTTAAAACTACAAGCTTCAACCTTTTGTCACTAATGTTCACCAACAAAGGACTTTAACTTCTATACGCTGATAGTGTAAAGAATTTATACGTTATTAGTGCATTTTACCTGTTATAGCAAGTAACAGATTACTAATTGCATCTACTAAGGATGTTTACTTGCTGTTATCTGATAATCCTAATATCACATAAATAGATGTACCGGTGTCCCGTCAACCTAAAACTAAACATCATAGAAATGAGCCGTCTTTCATAAACCGAACCCAGTGTTTCGAGAGACGAATGGGTGCCTTGGCATTTGCTCCTCAAGTTACATCCTATATCCGCCTCTGGTATCAATATTTGTATCATAATTAAGATGAAAAGATATAAAGCTAATCCTACTCTTACCGCTTAAGCTTCCAAAATTAGAATCCTTCTTTCGATTTGACTACGAATAATCCGGTAACTGAAATCGACCATGCACGCAAGTCAATACACATAATACAAAGCTACTCAAGGCCTTATGCTGCCGAACAGGACTTAAATTCTCAAAACGACCGGTCGGGTTGTTACAGAACACCTTATGTGTAATTAGAACTTTGATTAGAGAGCTTAGGCCAAAGACTATAATTTCACTACTACCAAATCAACTCTCCTTTTTATATTCTACGATACGGAAGTTCATATAATCGATAGTGTACTTACTGATATAGCTGGAGGGACACCAACGAGAGGATCTTGGAAAAACTTATTTGCAAGAGCAAGGGCAAGAAGGCTGCTCTGCATGCCTGCAAACGAGACGTAGAATGACAACATAAATCAAGCTCCAATAAGTGAAGGTTGATAATACTAGGTAAGCTTTCAAACCTGTTTCATATGACAGCGTTCTTTGTAGAGGTTTGACGTCTGGTGCTTTGTGGAATGCTATGCCGGAAAGTAAATAACCTAAGATGAACGCCGACAAATGAAATGCAATCACAAGCAACAAAACAGACATTCCAGATGGGGATACGAGAGACTCTATGTTAATAGCAAGCGGAGCTCCAACACAAAGAGCAGTCACAAAAACTGATAGTGGAGGCAACAACGGCCGAATTGCATTACAAATCTGCGGAAAGAATCTGTTGAAGCGAAACCAAAAGTCATAAGAGTGAAGTTCGGATTGTAGAAGGATACACATAATGAGTATTCACAACATCATTACCTATTCAGAAGCAGTCCACCAGCAACAGGTGCAACGACAATCTGCAGTATGTTGGAAACCATTCCCTTAACGTCCACGGGCAACTTTTTCCCAATAAGCAATAACGATAAAATAGGGGTGACAAAAACAGCAGTAGCTGTTGATAATGATGTCATCACTATACTAAGAGGGGCCATCTGTGGATCAGTTAGAAAAGTAGCGTAATTTGACAGCTGTGCTCCGCTAACACATGAGGTCAACATAATCCCTGCAGCTGATACACAGCTCACAGAACTTTAGTCAACATTGAACATGCTATTTTCTTTCCCAGTAAAGTAATCAGAGATTTTACCTAAGGAAGTTGGAAGGCCAAATACGGTCATTGCAAGTGTGCCAAATAGATACCCGAGCAGGGGCTTCACAGCAAATTGACCAATATAACCAGCAAAAATTGCAGCTGGTTTCTTGAAAGCTTCAAGAAAGTCCTTTTCACTTGAGTTGACTCCAACTGCAAACATTAAAAAACCCAATGCAGGAGCATAGTACCTAGAAACGGTAAACGACATGATAACTATGAGATTATAAGATGAGGTTAAAAAAACTAAGCAATTTGGACTCTTTGGTTTACGCTCTGCAACTTTTCGTCTCGTAATACGGCTCTCTAGCTTTCCTAGCTAGACTATGTGAGAGACCAAAATAGTGTAATATTGAAAGACGAACTTTTTCCAGCATTCAAGTCTATACCTCCATCCTTTTCTAGAAGTGTTAAATGGGTACAAAAATAGATATTTTCATGGAGAACTTTCAACATGATTCTCGTGTTAGATGGTATTACTCTCACCTCTCACGTAGGTCTCTACCTCACCTCTTGTTACAACTAATGGCAATTGGTCAGACATAGAGGTCTCAGTATACATTTATAAGGATAAGTCAAATTATATGATCAACCGATGAGATGTTCACCAAGCGTTATAAAGATTTTCTTTTTCGTCGAGAATACAACAAGAACAACATACCCAGTAAAATCCCACTAGTGGGGTCCGGGGAGAGTGGAGTGTAAGCAGACCTTACCCCTACCCCCGAAAAGGCAGTGAATTATTTGAACAGGCAAAATTTATATAAGTTTCTTCCTGCAACCTTGTCTTTAATACATGGAAGGCACTTGCTTTCAGCGAGGCTTAAAGTAGATAAAATGAGACACTTGTGGATAGAACAAAATCATTAGAACGATCGAATGATATACAAACCTGTTGGTAAACCACGTAAAAGAAGGTGGATATATAAGAGCCAAAATTGTGCTACCAAGAACCACGTGCGGCAGAAAAGAGTTTGCTCCCTTCAAAATTGTCAAAAGGGTGTTCTCTTTTTGTTTCAGATTCTGAAATAGCACAAAGTCTATTGTTAAAGATAGTCAAATCCCATAATTCAGAAGTGGGCTTCGAAACATCCAAGAAAACAACTTAAACCCCTCTTTACCCTATTATGTTTTTCGTTTCCTTTTCTAAATTACGGGGACATGCAAATTAGTTTAAGAACAAAGATGTGAGGTATTCAGACCTTTTAGCTTCGCAGGTTCAAGAGAAAGAAGCGTTAGAGAAGAGAAGCACTGAAACAATCCAAACCTTCACCTTCTATAGTAATCTAAGTTGCTCGGACTCGGGTGCGGGTATCCGATACGGGGACGGTTTCGAGTATCGGATTCGGCAACATCCAAATTTTAAGATTCGGGGGTGCGGATCCGGATATGGATACAGGGGCCGGGGATTCGGCTATAAAACATAGAACTATAAAAATATTGTAAATTTTAAGAGATATTCTGTGAAAAACTTACATGAATATTGTACAATTCAATCTTTCTTTCTACAAGATGGATATCATTCTTTCATTGTTCTAAATCTGTTTTATTTTTTATTTTGAGAAATCAAAATCTCAATTTTTCTCCCAAATTTGTCGATGGACTCCGGTCAAAGTGTCCAAATTCAGTTGACCGTCACGTCCCCGTATCCCGTATCCAGACGGGGACGGCACCAAAATCGAAGAGTCTGCGCAACTTAGATAGTAATAACAAATAGTAAATCAGCTTAAGGGAAAATGAAGTGGCTAAAGGAGCAAGAAATTTTGCTTTCCAAATCAAATGCTTCTCATATTTGGGACTTTACACACATAAATAGAGAATACACATAAATAGAGAATATTACCAATCAAGCTCAGATTTCAAAGAAACAATGTTATTCAAACCCGTACCCAAAAATGGTTTTTGCCAATAAATTACAAGTCTCTAATTGCTCTATTCCACATACAAATACAAGTCAAAGTCAGAAACATACAATTGAACTTTGAGTAGAAAGATTGAAAAGTTCAAAAGGAAAACCTCAAGTGACTCAGAGTCACTAGGCCCAAGAGAATCAGAGAACTTTTCTGAGATACATCTACTAATTAACAGTCTTGAATTACCACCTATACAAAAAGATCACATTTATAAGTAAAGAGTACATCAAAAAGAGCTAATTCCATGATCACTATAATAACAAAGTCAGAAAACTATTGTTTTGTAACTTTACCCAATGTATCAGTAAAGTAACTATATTGTAAACCCAATACAATTTTATGACTTTACCGTAGCTCAGTGACGGTAAAGTTACTTCCGTGGATCTATAGGTTATGGGTTCGAACCGTGGAATCAACCACTGAGTGTAGGCTGCCAACATTAGGGTGCGACCCTTCCCTGCGTAAACGCGGGATGCTTCGTGCATCGAGCTGCCCCTCTTACCGTAGCTTAGTGACCATACATGAAATTAACCTCCTTATTAACTAAACTTGAGAAGCAAAAAAGATTCAAACTTTACGCAAAGTACACTACAATTGGATACAAAAACACTTACTTGCCAATGTGGATTGCGTAGTTGATGAAAACCCCTTTAATCGTACCCCTTCAAGAACAACGGTATAAGTTACACCAATTCATCAAAAGGCACTGTAGAAATACACTTGATACTGAAAAAAGATCATAAAAATCTGTTCTTTTTTTTTTAAATCAATCTTATCCTTCAAGAATCCAAGTACAAATTGAAACTATTTCATCAAAAAGGACAGTAAGAATACACTTGATACTGAAAAAAGATTCAAAAAAATGTCTTCTTTTTTTCTACTTACACGTAAAACAACAACAACAAACCCAGTGAAATCCCAAAAGTGGGGTCTGGCGAGGGTAGCGTCTACGCATGCCTTACCCCTACCTTTTGAAGGTAGGAAATGTTGTTCCCGATAGACTCTAGGCTCAGGAACGGTGAACAACAACAACAACGACAACGATAACGACATAGTATAGTCCCACAAGTGGGATCTGGGGAGGGTAGGGTGTACGCAGACCTTACCTCTACCCGATGGGCTCAAGAACAGTGAAAAGGAAGCAATAATTTCTACTTACAGTATAATTGGATTAAATTCTTCAAAAGGGACAGTAGAAATAAACTATATACTGATAAAAGATCATAAAAGTTTTTTTTTTTCTTTCTACTTACAAGTATAATTGGACTAATTCATAAGAAGGGCCAGTAGCATTATACTTGATACTAAAAAAAAAAAAAAATTTTGTACTTGAATTAACAAACCTGAGGAGTGGAAGCATTTCCATTTCTTGGGAAAAGAAACAAGAGGGTGTTGGTCAAAACAAGGCAGAGATTTCTGATGCAGAATCTTGAAGCTTTGATGATACTGCTGCTGCTGCTGAAGAAGAAATTTACTACTGAGACTCATTTTTCTTTTTAATCTTAATTTTCAGAGAAAGTAAAAGCGGATTTTTGTACAGTTTTTGGTGTCTAATTATATATGATTCAGTGACCCAATTTTGGAAATCAATGAGTTAAATTACTAAAAAGGAAAGACTAGGGAGAATTCTTCTCTCCCTATTGAGGCCCCTAGCAACCTACACCAGAAAGCCGGCAGCCGAAATCGGCGGGGAGATTTTATTTTATTTTTTTACTAGTATTAGTACGTTGGAAACTTACCATGTCAAATATTTAAGTTATTTGAATTATATATAAATAATTTTAAAATTTAAATATTCTTAATAAATATAGATAATTATTAGATATTAATTAAAAAATATTACATAAAGAAAGAATAATTCTTTCTCAAATTTCTTAATTATAGTTCTATTTTCTTTTTTGGGACCACTCTCGCCGGTGTCATAGGTCCTAAAAATAGCTAGTAATCAAAACAATAACTCATATTTTATCACAAAACAATCAAAGATTAGACTATGAAGGACACTTTGGATATGGCGTGACTCTTTTACTACTATTTGAACTCTTATTTGGTGTGTTGATATCTTCCAAAAATATTTCTATTTTAAAATTTCAGTTTTTAAAACTTTATTGTTCAATAATAATTATTTTTATAATAAATAAGTGAAAGTACTATCCTGAATTCAAAATTCATTTTATTCGGCTATCTAAAAATTTACAAAATTCTTTAGCCAGTGAGTTTTCTTTTTCCAGTATGACTCCATTTTTATTTGACATTAACCATATTGAATATCTGAGTTATTTGAATTATATATAAATAACATTAAAATTAAAACCTTATAGATACTTATAGATAATTGTTAGATAATAATTAAGACACACTACATGGAAAAAGACAAACATTTTTTCAAATATTGCAGTGATAATTTTATTTTTGCGCCATTCTCATTTGTGCCATTAGAACCTAAAATAGCCACAAAGCGAAATAATAACTCGTATTTATGGCAAAGCACAAAGGTCGGCACAAAATATGAACGATTCTTTGTTTATGACATGATTATTTTACTATAACTTGAACTCTTATTTGGTATGTTATTATCTTTGAAAAAATATTTCTATTTTGAAATTCCAATTTCTAAAACTTCATATATGTTTCAATAATGATTATCTTTATAATGATGCAAGTGAAGATATTATTCTTAATTTAAAATCCACTTTAATCGGCTATCCAAAAATTTAAATGATTCTTTAGCCGGTGAAACTTTATTTCAGTATGACTCGCAAGGCAATATAAATGTTCTATCATGTCCCATCAATACTCTAAAGGGGTTAGACGATATAGCCGGTGTGAAAGCAGACAAACATTTCTATTGGCAAATAGGGGGTTTCCAAGTACATGGCCAACGACTCCATTTTAAGTTTATCGATATCCCTAGTCACAGATTTTGAATTATGAATGCCCTGCTGTCACGACCAGAAATTCCCACCATCGGGACCGTGATGGCGTCTAACGTTGAACCCGCTAGACAAGCCAACGCGTTTAATCATGTTTATTAAAAACCTTTACTATTAAATGGCAACAGGTTAAGATCAACTTTCCAAAGATAACAACATCAAATATGAGTGGAATAAGGGTTTTACATAGCTAAATCCATAAAACTTAACAAAGTATTTAAGCTAGCCAATACGGATCTTTGGTGTCACAACTCACGTACCGTCTAAGAATAGTACACAAAATAGTCTGAAAGAAGTAAATACAAATATTTCTGAAGTACAAAAAAAATCAGAAATGAAACGGGATAAGGAAGGGGATGCCAAGGCCTGCGGACGCCTGCAGGTATACCTCAGTGTCTCCGGTGGACTGAAGGATACTCCCTCGGTCAATGTCCACTGGGTTCGGTACCGTAATATGCAAAACATAAACAAGTGCAGGTGTAGCATCAGTACAACCGGACCCCATGAACTGAGTAAGTGTCGAAGCTAACCTCGGCGAAGTAGTGACGAGGCTAGGGCACGACAATTAATAAACACATGTGCAATTCAATAATATATAACAAGAATAGCGGCGGGAAAATAACCAGTTAAGTGTAAAACGGGGGAGAACATGCTGGGGACAAGGGGAAGACAATTACTGAATCACAGTACGAAGCAATAGTCTAAGTATCAAAAATAACACGGGAAGTAAACACAGAGAACAAACAAGTACACGGCATCACCTTTCGTGCTTTACTCTCATCCTCACCAAAACAAGTTCACGGCAACACCCTTCGTGCTTTTACTCTCATCCTCACCAAAACAAGTAAATAAATAAATAAATGACATCATCCTTCGTGCTTTTACTCTCATCCTCACAACGCAATGAATAAATAAAACGGCACGGCATTATCC
>ML278942.1:400-16552 GCA_005239495.1 Nicotiana undulata
CCATAAACCATATTCAAGTGTTGGAAAAATACTACACACTTAGATATACAATACAAAGCAAGGAAATGAAGAAATAAACACAAATGGATAAAGAAAACTTCACCACAATGTCGAAATCTACAAATCCAAAGTGTGTGTGCAAACCCACAAATCAATACTTGTTCTTCTCTACTCAAAATATATTTACAAGGCTGAAGAATGTCCTAAGATATTATTTTCCTCCCAAAGATGCCAAAAAATGGCTGCTAGGTCGAGTTTATAAGAGTTGAGTTTGGAAAATGTGATTTTACACCTTTGTCCAGATCTGATGCCCGACTACCGCACCTGCGGAAGATTCCTCGCAGGTGCGATTCCGCAGGGGCGGAATATTTCTCGCAGGTGCGAGTTCTGAGTTTGGTCACCTTTTCGCAGGAGCGGACGTCTGGTCGCACCTGCGGTTCCGCAGATGCGTGAATTCCACTCGCAGGTGCGAGATTAGGCTGGTTTGACTTCCATCGCAATTGCGGACATGAGATCGCACCTGCGGTTTCGCAGGTGCAAGAAAAGCACCGCAGGTGCGGTTCTTGTGTGACTGAGCTGGCTTCGCAAGGGCGAACATTCCTTCGCAGGCGCGAGGTCGCGCTTGCGACCTAGAATCCGCAGGTGTGGAATCACTGAAGCATTTCATGCGCTTTTTCACCACTTTTTGTCCAACATTCATTCCAATTCAAAATCAACCTTCATAGCATCCTTTCCCTGAAAATTGAGCAATTATACACTAAAACGACCTCAAGTTATCATTTAACAATACAAAATCTAATGAGAAAAGGCTAAAATGAGTGGTGAAATCACCACTCATCACGTATTATCTTCGGGACCGCACCTTTTTAATATTTCTCATCGCCCGTACCAATTCTACCAGGATGATGTTGAAGTTGTAATTCGATAATCTGGGATATGCGGAGTCTCGAGCCCATATTTCCTCTTTCTCTTGCAATAACCCAGTTGTTTTGGTCACGATTGGCTCTCTTGTTGGGAACGACCCTATCCGATATCTGAAACCCTTTATTGCTACGCCCATCGGCCCTCTCGTACGACAGAAAATGACCTCTAGAGTTTCGTGGATCCTAATCAGAACCCATTTTAAACTTGTCCTGGCTTTTATCTTGACCCGTTCCTAGTCGTTACCGATGACCCAAGTTGATCATCTTCCATCCTTATTTTTTACTCATAACAGTTATGGACATCTGCTCATGTGGTTGCCTGAAATTCGAGCAGGCTCTCCTTCAGGTTACAGGAGGCATCAGAGCTTAGTGGATTTAGACCCTTTGTGAATGCCTCTGCTGCCCACTCATATGTAACCACCGACAGCATCATCCTTTCTTTCTGAAACCGGATTACAAATTCTCACAACAACTCGGATTCACCCCGCGCAATTCTGAATATGTGTGCCTTTCTGGCCTGAACCTTCCTTGCGAGCATGGGCCTTAATGAACGAGTCTGCAAGCATTTCAAAAGAATCAATTGAATGCTTGGGGTAAAAGGGAGTACCATGTCAGGGCCGACTTTGTGAGGATTTCACCCAACTTCTTCAACAAGACCGACTCGATCTCATGTTGAGCCAAAACGTTTCCTTTCACATTTGTGGTGTAGGTTGTGATGTGCTTCTCCGGATCCGAAGTCCCATCGTACTTCGGTACGTCTGACATTTTGAATATTTTTGGAATTATATATGGTGTTGTACTTGGCATAAAAGGAAAATGTGTGAAGTTTATTGAATCCAGACCCTTTAACCCTGGTGGTGCGCCCGAAATTTGATCCATCCAAGCGTGAAACTCTTTCGCATTTAGATCCATTTGTTCGTTCATTTCTCTAATGAACCTCATGAGCTTTGTTTTGAAATGATCACTTATGTTGTTGTTCACGGATCCGCTACTGGTCTCTCCAGCTTCGTTGAAACCGACTTTGCCCCTTGGGATGTTGTTATCGATTCTCTGAGCTGTTTGATTAATGGGAACAATGGGAGGGATTGGTCCCCTTATGTTCGCGTAGTTGGAAGCACTTGTCAATGTTTGTTTCAATTGCGTCATCACCCGATCCTATCACGAGAGGTGATCCATGATTGTTCTACGTTGTTCCCTCAGAAGTTTGACCGTTTGTACGACAGTGTAGCACTCCGTAAATCTGAATCAGTCATGTGCGGACAAGGACTATTAATATGATAGTTATCAATTGGATATGATAATAAGTTTGCGAGGCATATCATAAGTGATTTGGGGTCCCATGAGAGACTTAAGTCTAAGCCAAGTTGGAAAATTACATGATAGACTAAAATTTCAAATAGGTTAGCACAAGACCACACTATGGAAGAGCATATCCACATATATATAAGGTGACCTATCAAATGAAATTAATTTGAGTCTAGTTTCTAATGCTTCAAACTGTTTTTAACGATCCGGCCGGTCGTTTTGAGAATTTAAGCTCCATTCAGTGGCATATAGGATTCCTTTACAAGCCAATTTTTTACAATCTTTATCCAATTTTTCACGTACTCTCACATAACAGATTTTTCCTTTTGAGTGCATTGAAAAGAGAGAAATATTCCTCCCAAGAAATTTTCACTCACGTGCTCACATTCTGGGCATTATATTCACACCCTCACTCAACTATATATGGACACACTCATCACACAATTTAGGGGAGGGAAAACAGAACAAAAACAGAGAAGGAAAAAAATAAGAGCTGCTGCTCATCTTCTTTTTCTCGAGGCAGCCAACGAAAAGAAGATTTTCTTCCTCATAATAATCCCAGATCTAGATCTTATGTTCTACCTTGAAAGATCCATGAGAGCTCATCTTTCCCAACCTAAAACCACCATGAATAAGCCTTGAAACACCAGAAAAATAACTCTCAAACCCAGCCAATAAATAGCTGAAGTTGCTCACAAAAATCAACTTAAATCCCACCCCAAAAGTGCAGCAAAAAACAGCTGCGAACAGCTCTAAAAATGACCTAAAATCTGTCCCAAGACCAGCAGCAAAACACCTTCGAAAACCAGTCCAAACAAGCCCAAAAAATCAGCTAAAACACAGCTGAAAAACATCCGCGATACCAGCTTAAATCGCAGCAAATCTAGCTGCGAAATAGATCCGAAAAACAACTATGAAATCCCTCTGTTAAGCCACCGAAAATCAGCCATGTAGAAGTCAAAAACGCAGCCATGGAGTAGCCAAAACGTCACCTGAGCCACCTTCAAAACCAGCCTGCAAAACATCATTAAAATATCATCTTCAATCGAGTTTTGAGGTGGCCAGCAAGGTTTAGTTTAGAGGCTCCGTTTCAAGGTTTCTTTGGTCGTTAAATTCCAATAGTGTTCGATATCAAATTGTTTAGCATAAATCTTGATTTGAAGGTCCTTTGGATATACACAAGAAAACATATTTCACAGAGGTGTTCTAGTTGGATTTGAGTCGTCCGGAGGCCTTTTCACCCGAGAAGTCTATTTTAGAGTACCGGGTTGTCATCTTTTAAGTAAGTATCTTGCCTAACCTTGTGTGGGGGAATTATCCCTTAGGATTTGAGTCTTCTATGTTAATTGTAGTCCGTGTACGCGAGGTGACGAGTGCATGCTCGGATTTATTTGTAGAAGATTGGCCTATTAGGGTTCTTAGGTCCTTATATTCCCTATGTATGAAGTTGTATTGTTAAGACTGAGTTCCTAATTACTAGTTTCATCTCTACCTGCTTAAATTAGAATTACTTGCTTTTAGATTCACTCTATTGCCTATTTGACTCCTAATTGACTTAACTGAAAGTTTTACCTCTTCTACCGTTGTGTTATATTTTTTTCATAAACTCCTTATTTAGTTGAAATTAGTATTTGTCACGAACCCAAACCAACAAGGGTCGTGATGGATCCTATCGCAACTAGGCTTGCCTTTTAACATAATGAAATCAATATATTTTTGTTTATAATAAACATACCCTTATATTCCGATAAAGATTTCCTTTTTAAGACAGGTTCAACAATAAAATAATAACCCAAACGAGCAGAATCTAATACCGAACCAGACCACTGGAGTCAACTGTCATGAGCATCTGGGACGCTAAATACAATGTATAATAAATTGACTTCAATATCGTAAACGTCTGAAGTATGAAAGACAAAACTATGAACTGAGGAAAGGAACGGAAATTAGGTGAGTTGGGGACGCTGAGCAGCTACCTCGGTCTTCGAACAACTCCAAGCACGTTAGAAAAATCAACTAGCGAGATGGTCCGGTACCTGGATATGCACACAGATGTGCAGGGAGTAATGTGAGTAGGCCAACTCACTAAGTAACCAAAGTAACTAAAAACTTGAGTACAGTGAAGAACATTTATAAATCATATTTTCGTAAAAGCAGAAATTCAACTTTTGTTAGAAAAGCTCGGTATAAAGAAGAGTGAGAAAAATAGTAAAATTCACAACGTAACAGCCTTTCAGGCACAGTATCACTCAAAACAAGGTATCTCAGTCACTCATGTCTCCACTATCACTATGCCATGCTCTCACTAAGCACTCTCACTCAACAAGTACCAGATATCCACTCAATTTCTGCGACGTGCATCTCGATCCACCTAAAATACGCTGCGGCATGCAACCCGATCCATATAACATATGTTGCGGCGTGCAGCCCGATCTAATATATATAGTCGACTGTATAACGACCCGACCAGTCGTTTTGCATTTTAGAACCCCAATCCCCTAAATGAGACTTCCCGTAGTTTCTTTCACGGATTTATGACTTCTGGGGACGGGTGGTTCGGGATTTGGAAGAGTTTGGGATGATATAGGAACACTTGGTTCCTTAAGGTTGGCCTTTAAGGCCAAGTTTGACTTTGGTCAACATTTTGACTAAACGACCTCGGAATCGAGTTTCGACGATTCCAGTAGCTTCGTATGATGATTTCGAACTTGGGCGTATGTTCGGAATGGGTTTTGGATGACCCGGGAGCGTTTCAGCGCCCAATAGCGAAATAAGCATTTCCTTAAGTTCATATTGTGGTTTGGGACGTGTTTTTGCGTTATCGAGGTCTGAACGAAATTCCGAGACCGGGAATAGTTCCGTTATGCAATTTATGACTTGCTCGCAAAGTTTGGGGTCACTCCGAGTAGTATAGGTCGGTTCGGTGCATTTTTAGAGAATTCAAGAACTTAAAGTTCTTAAGTTTGATTCTAGGGGGTTTGAGGTATAATTTTGAGTTTTAGCATTGTTTTGGGTGTTCCGAAAGCTCGAGCGAGTCCGTATTATGATTTTGGGACTTGTTGGTATATTTGGACGGGGGCTCGGGTCGGCCCAGGTGCCGCTCGGGCACCAAACGAAGCCAAACACCAACAACTATAACTGTTGGTGCACCAGATCTGGTGTGACCGCAGGTGCGGTTGCCCAGTCGTAGGTGCGGAACCACTGTAGGCAATGAGTTCTTTAAAACATGGGATTTGTTCATTTTACTCCATTTTTTCCACCATAGATGACCTTGAGAGCTTGGAAAAGAGCCCCACGACCTAGATACTGAAAGGTAAGTGAATTCTACCCTAATGTTAGTTTAATGCATAAATTCCTAGTTAAATTAACCTTCTAATTATTGGAAATCAAGGATTAGAGTAATAACCTAGGGCTTTATGACAATTTAGGGAATTACCCGTTAATTAGCCATGAAATCATACAAAAATCATATATTAATGATCCTTAGGTTATGGGTAATTGTTTCCTTCGAAAATTTCCAAAATCAGAGCGTGCGGGCCCGAGGGTGAATTTAGGGATTTCTTCAAGTAGGACGAAATAACTAAGTAAATAGGAGAAATTCGTACTTTTGAGTATAAATTGACTAACTTGTGTAACATTTGACTAGTTTCGAGTCCTTGGGAGACGAGTTCGGAATTTCGGGCGCATTCTTGACCCGGCGAGTAGGTTCGACACGAGGTGAGTCTCCTTTCTAACCTTGTAAGAGGTAATTGTCCCCATAGGTGAATTAAATGACTATGTGTTAATGTTTGCGGGGGCTACGTACGTACAAAGTGATGAGAGTCCGTACGTAGCGACTATTATTGTTATGTCCGGGTAGTTAGGCCCACATCATGCCTTGTGTTCTTCCTCGAAATGAATTATGTGCTTTATGAATTCATGTTATATGCAGCTCGTTTCCCTGAGATCATGGAATTTGGTAAATTAAAGGAATGCCCTCTGAAAAGTAAATTAATAAGATATTGTGTGTGCATGTGACCGCTTCACAATTTACATTCCGCGAGCGGAGTTTTATTTCCCCCACTTTCATGGGAGAGGGACGTACGCCATGGCGGATTGAAAGATACATTTATGGTTTGGGCCATTCGACCCTCGGCAGTGCACATATATGGTTATTATGATGGCTCAGGCAGGTTGTCCTTATCCCGTATGCCCATGCTAAATTGTTAATGATTTCATGGATATTGAATTGACAGATATTTGGGGGGAAAATGAAGTAGTATTGTTTAGTTACTTCCAGTATTTATTTGATTTGCAGTTACCTTTAATGTTTACTGCTTTATCACCTCGTATGCTTCATATCATGTTAAATTATATTGTTGGACCCTAGTAAGTGTCAAGTCGACCTTTCGTCGCTACTTCTTCGAGATTAGACTGGATACTCACTGGGTACATATTTATTTATGTACTCATGCTACGCTTCTGTACTTAATTGTACAGGTTCTGAGGCTGGTGCATCTGGTTATCAGACCGGAGCTCGATTCTGATTATAGTTGGACATGACTTCACGGTGAGCTGCTTCTCTTGGCTATCCTCGGCAGCACTATGGAGTCTTCTTTTGTTATTTCTTGTCTATTACTTTGAGATAGTGGGATAGTTCTATTGTATCTTTTGTATATTCTGTTAGAATGCCCGTAGGACTTGTGACACTAGTTCCTGGCACACACGTGGTAGATGTTATGGTTACAGGTTTGTATATATATTTTGGCTCATGCCTTTTTGTGACTGATTTTGTTCAAATTGGCTAATTATCCTTTTCATTTAATACTTTAAGTTTCAAAACTTGTCAAGCGATGGAATGTTTAATTAAATCGGGGGAAAATTCTAAGTAATTTAAGTGTTGGCTTGCCTGACCCCGGTATTGGGCGCCATCACGACCTGAGTTAGGATTTTGGGTCGTGACAATATGGTATCAGAGCTCTAGGTTCACGTAGGTCTCACGAGTCACGGGCAGACCCAGTAGAGTCTTGCGGATCGGTACGGAGACGTCTGTATTTATCTTCAGGAGACTATAGGGTGTTAGGAAACCTCTCTTTATTCATATTCTATCGTGCAGTCAATGGTGTATTAAATGTCACTCTTCTATTCTCTCACAGATGGTAAGGACGCGCACAACTGACGTTCTAGACCCGGGAGATGCCGCTACCCCCATCGTCTGAGGTTGTGGCAGAGGCCGGAGGAGAGCACCGACCCGAGGTAGGGGATGGGGGCATCCCAGAGCTATTCCAGTTGCACCACTAGTAGAGGACCCCATCATAGAGGAGCAGGGAGAGGTGCCCCCAGCAAATCCTGCTCCATTGGACTTTATGATGGCGCCAGGCTTCCAGGAGGTCATAAGCCGTATGATGCGGTTTATGGACACTATATCCCAGGCTGGCTTATTCCAGCGGATCCTGCCACATCTCGGGCGGGAGGGGGAGCCCAGACCCCTACCGACCAGGGCGCAGGTCAGACAGTAGCAGTACATCATACCCCAGGTATACTACCCGGGGGCGGGGCCCAGCCTATAGTAGCAGCACCTGAGCCCAGACCAGCTGCGGACGACGATCCACAGAAGTTATTGGATAGATGGACTCGATTTCACCCTCTAGTCTTTGGGGGTGAGCAAGGCGAGGATGCCCAGGATTTTATTGACAGGTGCAGGGACAAACTGCACAACATGAGGATACTAGAGTCCCATGGAGTGGACTTCACTACCTTTCAGTTGGAGGGCAGAGCTCGCAGATGGTGGCAGTCTTATATCCACAGCAGGCCGACAGATTCTCCTCCTATCACTTGGGGGCAGTTCACTCAGCTATTCCTAGACAGATATATCCCACCCTCTGAGAGGGAATAGCTGTGGTATCAGTTTGAGCAGCTGGAGCAGGGACAGATGTCAGTGACAGATTATGAGGCTAGATTTTCAGAGCTGTCTCGCCATGCACTCATGATACTACCCACTGAAGCCAAGAGAGTGCGGAGATTTGTAGCGGGGCTGCATCCAGGTATTAGGGCCAACATGGCCTGAGAGGTGGAGATGGGGACTCCTTATCAGCTTGTGGTGGAGATTTCTCGCAGGATCGAGGGTTATCGGTCGAGGAGCAGGGAGCAGGGGCAACAGGATAAGAGGGCCAGATTTTCCGGAGATTTCATAGGTGCCCCAGTTAGGGGAAGAGGTCAGTTTGGTAGGGGTCAACCCAACAGGCCCCCATATTCAGCACCTTCACCACTTTCCCGAGGTGTCTCAGCGAGGCCTCATTTCAACGCCATGCCAAAGCGTTCCTACCGCCTTCCAGCTATTCAGAGTTCACCTGGTGGTTATTCTAGTCAGCAGGGATCCTCCAGTGCTATGCCAGAGAGTACACATCGCTCTCCAGCCATTCAGGGTTCTTCTACGGGGCAGCCATGATACCTGGAGGTTGTTATGAGTGTGGGGATCCAGGTCATATGAAGAGGTTTTGTCCCAAGCTTCAGGGCAGAGCAGTGCAGCAGGGTTATCAGCCTATGGGTCCAGCACCAGCGGTCCGGCCACCCAGAGGTGGAGGACAGGTCAGTAGGGGTCGTCCTAGAGGTGGAGGACAGACAGGGGGAGTTCAGTCAGCTCCTATTCATTCCGGCAGAGGTCAGTCGTCCGGCGCTCCAGCTAGATTCTATGCTATTTCGTCCAGATCAGATACAGTGGCCTCAGATGCCGTGATTACAGGTATTATTTTAGTATGTGGTAAAGAGGCATCGGTGTTATTTGATCCAAGATCCACCTATTCATATTTTTCAGCCTTATTTGCTCATTTTCTAGATGTTCCTCGTGAGTCCTTGGGTTCTCCCATATATGTGTCCACTCCTGTGGGCAATTTTGTGGTGGTAGACCGTATTTATCGGTCTTGTGTGATCACCTTCTATGGGTTTGAGACCATAGCGGACCTTCTATTGCTCGACATGGTTGATTTTGAGGTTATTCTAGACATGGATTGGCTATCTCCTTATCATGCCGTGATAGATTGCCATGCCAAGACAGTTACTTTAGCCATGCCCTAGTTACCTAGACTGGAGTGGAGAGGTGTTCCTCAATTAGTGCTGCCAGCCGGGTTATTTCATTCCTGAAGGCTCAACATATGGTCGAGAAGGGTTGTCTGGCGTATCTTGCTTATGTGCGGGACACAACCGTCGAGTCTCTGATGATTGATTCAGAGCCGGTAGTTCGAGAGTTTGCTCATGTATTTCCTTCAGACCTTCCGGGCATGCCTCCGGATCGTGAAATTGATTTCTGCATTGATGTATCTCCAGGAACTCAGCCTATTTCCATTCCCCCGAAGGAGTTGAAAGAGTTGAAGGAGCATCTTGAGGAGTTGTTGGCTAAGGGGTTTATCAGACCGAGTGTATCGCCATAGGGTGCTCAAGTTCTGTTTGTGAAGAAGAAGGATGGGTCTATGCGGATGTGTATTGATTACCGCCAGTTGAACAAGGTCACTATTAAGAACAAGTATCTTTTGTCGTGCATTGATGATTTGTTTGACCAGTTGAAGGGTGATCGGGTGTTTTCTAAGATTGATCTGTGATCGGGATATCATCAGCTGAAGATTCGGGACTCGGATGTTCCGAAGATTGCTTTTCGTACAAGATATGGTCACTATGAGTTCCTGGTGATCTCCTTTGGCTTGACTAATGCCCCAGCAGCATTTATGGACTTGATGAACAGGGTGTTCAGGCCGTATATTTATTCTTTCGCCATTGTATTTATTGATGACATTTTGATTTACTCACGTAGCCTGGGAGAGCACGAGCAGCATTTGAGAGTTGTGCTCTAGACCTTGCGGGAACAGAAACTATATGCTAAGTTCTCCAAGTGTGAATTCTGGTTGGATTCCGTGGCATTTTTGGGGCATGTGGTATCTGGAGAGGGTATCAAGGTTGATCCTAAGAAGATTGAGGCAGTTTAGAGTTGGCCACGTCCTACTTCAGCTACAAAGATCAGGAGCTTTTTGGGCCTAGCAGGCTATTATCGCCGATTTGTGAAGGGGTTCTCTTCTATTGCAGCCTCATTGACTAGATTGACTCAAAAGAATGCCCCATTCCGATGGTCCGACGGGTGTGAGGTGAGCTTGCAGAAGCTCAAGACAGCATTGACCTCAGCACCAGTTCTAGTATTGCCTTCCGGTTCTGGGATGTATAGAGTATATTGCGACTCTTCACGCGTTGGTTTGGGATGTGTGTTGATGCAGGAAGGGAGAGTTATTGCTTATGTTTCACGTCAGCTGAATGTTCATGAGAAGAATTACCATGTGCACGATTTGGAGTTGGCGGTGATTGTTCATGCTCTAAAGATTTGGAGGCACTACTTGTATGGGGTGTCATGTGAGGTTATACTGACCACCACAGCTTGCAGCACTTGTTCAAGCAGAGGGGTCTTAATTTGAGGCAGCGCAGGTGGCTTGAGTTATTAAAGGATTATGACATAACCATTCTTTATCATCCGGGCAAGGCAAATGTTGTAGCTGATGCTTTGAGCAGGAAGGCGGAAAGTATGGGTAGCTTGGCTTATATTGAAACAGAGAAGAGACCTCTAGCCTTGGACATTCAGTCCTTGGCTAATCGCCTGGTGAGATTAGACCTTTCAGAGCCTCGCCGAGTTCTAGCACATGTGCTGGCTCAGTCTTTGTTATTGGGAGAGATTAAGGCCTGACAGTATGATGATCCGTGTTTGGCAGAGCTACGGGAGACATATATTCAGGGTGGTGCCAAGGAAGTTACTATTGGCAAGGATGGCGTTCTGAGACTTCAGGGCCGCTTATGTGTTCCTAATGTTGATGGCCTGAGGGAGAGGATTTTAGAGGAGGCACACAGATCACGGTATTCTGTTCATCCTTATTCTACGAAGATGTATTATGATTTGAAGCAGCATTTCTGGTGGAGGCGGATGAGGAAGGACATAGTGGGGTATGTGGCTAGATGTCTTAATTGCAAGCAGGTCAAGTATGAGCACCAGAGGCCAGGAGGCCTACTTCAACATATGTCAATTCCTGAGTGGAAGTGGGAGTGCATCACTATGGACTTCGTGGTTTAGTTGCCTCGGACCTTGCGGAAGGTTGACGCGGTTTGGGTCATTGTGGATAGGTTGACCAAATCGGCGCATTTCATTCCAGTAGCTACTACTTATACTTCTGAGAGGTTAGCCCAGATCTACATTCGGGAGATAGTTCGGTTGCACGGTGTGCCAGTGTCCATTATATCAGATCAAGGTCCTCAGTTCACCTCGCACTTCTGGAGAGTATTGCATAGTGATTTGGGCACCCAGATAGATCTCAGCACAACATTTCACCCTTAGACTGATGGTCAGTCGAAACATACAGTTCAAATATTGGAGGACATGCTCAGGGCATGTGTGATTGATATCGAAGGTCAGTGGGACTAGTTCTTGCCTTTGGCCGAGTTTGCTTACAATAACAGTTATTAGTCCAGCATCGAGATGGCTCCATTTGAGGCTTTGTATGGTCGCGATATCGTTCTCCTATCGGGTGGTTTGAGCCTGGCAAGGCTAAGTTATATGGCACCGACCTGGTGAAGGATGCTCTGGAGAAAGTGAAGTTGATTCAGGAGAGGCTCCGCACAGCACAGTCCAAACAGAAGATTTACGCGGATTAGAAGGCGCGTGATGTATCATTTATGGAAGGAGATAAGGTCCTGTTGAAGGTCTCCCCGATGAAGGGTATTATGAGGTTCGGGAAGAAGGGAAAGCTGAGTCCAAAGTTTATAGGTCCTTTCGAGGTATTGAGGAGAGTTGGAGAGGTTGCTTATGAGCTTGCTTTGCCTCCCAGTTTATCAGGAGTTCATCTGGTCTTTCATGTATCCATGCTCCGGAGGTACCACGCCGACTTCACTCACGTGGTTGATTTCAGCACCATTCAGTTGGATGAGAAGTTGGGATACGAGGAGGAGCCGGTTGCTATTATTGATAGACAGGATCGTCAGTTGAGATCCAAGAGAGTTTCTGCTGTGAAGGTCCAGTGGAGGGGCCAGCCAGTCGAGGAGGCGACTTAGGAGTCCGAGGTGGATATGCGGAGCATATATCCCCACTTATTCAGCACTTCAAGTATGATTTTGGACCCGTTCGAGGACGAACGTTTGTTTAAGAGGTGGAGAATGTAACGACCCGATCGGTCATTTTGCGTTTTAGAACCCCGATCCCCTGAATGAGACTTCCCGTAGTTGCTTTAACAGATTTATGACTTGTGGGGACGGGTGGTTCGGGATTTGGAAGAGTTTGGGATGGTATAGGAACACTTGGTTCCTTAAGGTTGGCCTTTAAGGCCAAGTTTGACTTTGGTCAATATTTTGAGTAAACGACCTTGGAATCGAGTTTCGACAGTTCCGGTAGCTTTGTATGATGATTTCGGACTTGGGCGTATGTTCGGAATGGGTTTTAGATAACCCGGGAGCGTTTCGGCGCCCAATAGCGAAATAAGAATTTCCTTAAGTTCACATTGTGGTTTGGGACGTGTTTTTGCGTTATCGAGGTCCGAACGGAATTCCGGTAAAGGAAATATCATTTATGACTTTCTCGCAAAGTTTGGGGTCATTCTGAATCGTATAGGTCGGTTTGGCGCATTTTAAGCGAATTCAAGAACTTAAAGTTCTTAAGTTTGATTCTAGGAGTTTTGAGGTGTGATTTTGAGTTTCAGCGTTGTTTTGGGTGTTCCGAAGGCTCGAGCGAGTCTGTATTATGATTGGGGACTTGTTGGTATATTTGGACGGGGGCTCGGGTGGGCCTAGGTACCGCTCCGGCACCAAACGAAGCAAGAAACCAGCAACTATAACTGATGGTGCACCAGATTGGTGTGACCGCAGGTGCAGTTGCCCAGTCGCAGGTGCGGGACCGCTCCTGCAGTCCAAGCCTCGCAGGTGCATTTTCAAGTGGGCTTCCCTTTTCTCGCAGATGCGGATCAAGTTCCGCAGGAGCGGAGCCGCAGGTGCGGGCTCCTCTCCGCAGGTGCGAGCTTTGTCCCCCTAACCCAGTTCCGCAGGTGCGAGTATTTACTCGCAGGTGCGAAACCACTGTAGGCAGTGAGTTCTTTAAAACACGGGATTTGTTCATTTTACTCCATTTTCTACCACCACCATAGACGATCTTGAGAGCTTGGAAAAGATCCCCACGACCTAGCTACTGAAAGTTAAGTGAATTCTACCCTACTGTTAGTTTAATGCATAAATTCCTAGTTAAATTAACCTTCTAATTAGTGGAAATCAAGGATTAGAGTAATAAGCTAGAGCTTTACGAAAATTTAGGGAATTACCCGTTAATTAGCCATGAAATCATACAAAAATCATATATTAATGATCCTTAGGTTATGGGTAATTTTTTCCTTCGAAAATTTCCGAAATCCGAGCATGCGGGCCCGGGGGTAAATTTTCGAATTTCTTCAAGTAGGATGAAATAACTAAGTAAATAGGAGAAATTTGTACTTTTGAGTATAAATTGACTAACTTGTGTAACATTGGACTAGTTTCGAGTTCTTGGGAGACGAGTTCGGAATTTCGGGAGCATTCTTGACCCGGTGAGTAGGTTCGACACGAGGTGAGTCTCTTTTCTAACCTTGTAAGAGGGAATTGTCCCCATAGGTGAATTAAATGACTATGTGTTAATGTTTGCGGGGGGGCTACGTACGTACAAAATGACGAGAGTCCGTACGTAGCGACTATTATTGTTATGTCCGGGTAGTTAGGCCCACATCATGCCTTGTGTTCTTCCTCGAAATGAATTATGTGCTTTATGAATTCATGTTATATGCAACTCGTTTCCCTGAGATCATGGAATTTGGTAAATTAAAGGAATGCCCTCTGAAATGTAAATTAAGAAGATATTGTGTGTGCATGTGACCGCTTCGCAGTTTACATTCCGCGAGCGGAGTGTTATTTCCCCCACTCTCATGGGAGCGGGTCGTACGGCACGGCGGATTGAAAGATACATTTATAGTTCGGGTCGTTCGACCTTCGGCAGTGCACATATATTGTTATTATGATGGCTCAGGCCGGTCGTCTCTATCTCGTATGCGCATGCTAAATTGTTAATGATTTCATGGATATTGAATTGACAGATATTTGGGGGGGGGGGGGAATGAAGTGGTAATTGTTTAGTTACTTCCAGTATTTATTTGATTTGCAGTTACCTTTAATGTTTACTGCTTTATCATCCTCGTATGCCTATTGCTTTTTATCATATCCTGTTAAATTATATTGCTGGACCCTTGTAAGTGTCAAGTCGACCTCTCGTCACCACTTCTTCGAGATTAGACTGGATACTCACTGGGTACATATTTATTTATGTACTCATGCTACGCTTCTATACTTAATTGTACAGGTTCTGAGGCTAGTGCATCTGGTTATCTGACCGGAGCTCGATTCTGATTATAGTTGGACCTGACTTCACGGTGAGCTGCTTCTCTTGGCGATCCTCGGCAGCACTATGGAGTCTTCTTTTGTTATTTCCCGTCTATTACTTTCAGACAGTGGGACAATTCTATTGTATCTTTTGTATATTCTGTTAGAATGCACGTAGGACTTGTGACACTAGTTCCTGGCACACACGTGGTAGATGTTATGGTTACAGATCTGTATATAAATTTCGGCTCACGCCTTTTTGTGACTGATTTTGTTCAAATTGGCTAATTATCCCTTTCATTTAATACTTTAAGTTTCAAAACTTGTCACGCGATGGTATGTTTAATTAAATCGGGGAAATTGTTTTAGTAATTTAAGTGTTGGCTTGCCTGACCCCGGTGTTGGGCGCCATCACGACCTGAGTTAGGATTTTGGGTCGTGACAGACTGTGCTCACTGGGGGTGTACAGACTCCGGAGGGGCTCCTACAACCCAAGCACTATGTTGCTGCGACGTGCAGCCTGATCCAATATACATATGCTACGGCGTGTAGCCCGATCCATATAATATATGCTGCAGCGTGTAGCCTGATCCATAACTATCCTCACAAACTCGGCTCTCAGCCTCACTCAGTCATCCTCACAAGCCACCCGGGCAGCTCATCTCAACATCACGGGACTCAGCCCAAAATACCTCACCACACTCTAAAACAGGGTGATAACAGTGAAAATAGCAATAAATTGTAGGCATGACTGAGTTCACACATTATTTATCAAGATAGTGAGAGGACAATGTAAAAATACCCCTGAGGGTCTAAACATATCGGCACAAGACCCCAAACATGGCTTACAGCCCGTAAAGAGGTATAAGACTCTAAAATACAAGATATTATATGATTCCAATATAAACATGCGGCTTAATAGTCGCTACGAGACGGTCCAAGTCACAATCCCCATCGGTGCACGCCCACACGCTCGTCACCTAGCATGTGTGTCACCTCATTTGTCAAAACAATGTCAAATACCGTGGTTTCATACTCTCAGGTCTAGACAAGGCCGGCCAGACCCTAAAGCAAGTGAAGCACTTACTTTAGGCCCCAAAAATTTAAGGGCCCCAAAATTACTATTTTTCTATATTTATAGTATATAATTTATATAATTATTTTTATTATTGATAAATTTATTTCTTTGTTTCATATTTATATTGTTTAATAACTTAATGTTTCCTATAATTAATATATCCAAAATAATTTTCACTCAATCTTATTTTACGTTTTTACTGAATTATTTTTCTCTGTTCATTAGTTAGTCACGTAACTATATCTAATAATTTAACTTATTATTTTTTTTCTCATATAAATTATACTCCCTCCGTCCCGATTTACATGAAGGTGTTTGACGAGATATGGAGTTCACGAAATAATGAAAGACTTTTGAAACTTGTGATCTAAAATAAACCATAGTAACTTGTGCGACTAGAAATTATCTCATTAAGGGTAAAAAAGGTAAAGTTGAATATATATATATATATATATA